>JASDQU010101417.1:407763-423416 GCA_032191745.1 Picea mariana | reverse complement strand
GATCAAAGAATTGCTCCATCTGAAGTATCCATGTGATTGGGTCCTTGCCATCAAACTTCCTCATATCAATCTTAGGAACATGGTTGGTCTTCAAACCAAAGTTGGAGTTTCTCCATTCTTGATTCACCTTCCTTATGTCCTCATCATGAATTTCATGGGATGCATTTTCACTTTTGGGTGTCTTCTCTGCCACGAAATTTTTCAATACTTCCATGATCTCCTCTTTTAAGCCATCCATCTTAGTATCCAACTTAGCTTCTATTGAATCCATCAACTTAGCTTCCATTGAATCCATCTTAGTATCCAACTTAGATTCCATTGAATCCATCTTCTTTTCTAGTTCATTTATGTCCCTACGCATTTCTTCACCTTCATCAAGAGTCCAATTAGGATTTTCTGGAGGCTTATTTGGTGTAGAAGGTCCCTTTTTTGGTGGCATGTTGACCAAGTATCACTTTTGAATCTTGATTTTGAGGCGGTTCTGCTAGACAATATTTATTCTGTTCTATCTCCCTAGTTTCGGCCCTTCTGGGTATGAAACTTTATTTTAGGTAGTTCTCTGATATTTCTTCTCTGCAATTCTACAGGTCTAATCAAAATTGGATGTGCCAAGTGGAATTTACGGTAACTTCCTCACAACTTGCCAATTTTTGGCCTTTCCAGGAGATCTCACTTGTATAGCATGCCCCGCACAAAATAATTGATATCAAATTCTGAAACTCACATCCAAAATACTAGAGACTTTCCACGATCCAATGAAACCAGTCCCACTCAATTTGGATACTCTAGCAAGAAGTTATGATTGTTTTACCTGAAACACCTTCTTGAGACTAGTCAAAAGGACTAGTCAGATACCCTATCTTACACAAGGTGTATATACAAATTTAAGATGACCCAGAAGATAAATGTTTTACCATAGATACCTTACTAATTTCTGTAACTAGCCTTCGAAGTTCAGGGTCTGAAACGTTATAGAAAATGTTTTATAGTGAAAATTCCACAATGACTCATTTAAGGATGATTCCAGAACCCTATCTTGTACAGGATGTATCTTCGAAGTTGTAAGTCCTCAGGAGCCTGAATTTTGAACCCAACGTACCTTGATCTGTCTACTAAATATCCTCCAAGCTGTTCCTTCTGAAACACTATAGAAAAAAAGTTATAGTGAAAATTCCACGGTGTCTCAGATGTAGCAGCGAAACCCCAAGACCTTGAGCTCCGATACCATATGTTAAGAACCAAACATCAATATAGCATAGAAAAAACTCAGGAAAAGTACTCAACACCTTGAAAAAGAGATAATTTCAGATAATAAATCTCTTTGAGGGGGCAACCTCCTTTTACCCCACTTAAATGTTCGAGTACCAGATGATTCAAAATGAAAATGTCTCCTTGGTATATATAGAAGACTAGGAGGTATAATTACAACGAATGGCCTAAAGCCGACATAAATAAAATAAAATTACTAATATAATATGCCCCAATTAAGGGGTAATGAGCCAATATTAGGGCTTAACACTAGGCTTTCTGAATCTTTGCTAATATGATAACATTTAATAGGCTTGTCAACAAAGGGTAAGTGGAGTTTCATCTGAAGTTCTTGGGTATGTTTGGGACACACTATACAGTTTGATCTCTTATTATTATTGGTTGTAAAAAGAATTTATTTAATATTTTGCAGAGCTAGTTCAAGCTTAGGGTACTTACTTGTGAATGAAAAGTCCTTGCAAAATTGAGCTACCAGTGTCTACCAGTCGTTAGTCTGTCTTTTGGTTTCCTTATGTATGAACTAAGATTTCGGGGTTGGACCTAGAGAGTGGGGAAATAACTAAACCCAGAAGTGAGGGGGTATCTCCGCAGCCTGCTACTATGTCGCGCACTATTCAATGTGTATTCTAGGATTCGATTCTTTGTTGAACGGTTGCGCAACTTGGAGATCTGTTTGCATCTCTGATTCTAGCTGCCCCTTATTCCAGAACCTATACTTCAAGGCTTGCTTCACTTCATCCCAAGTTCTGAGTACGACTTTATGAGTGTCCCACCATCTGGTGGAGGTGTTTTGAAAAGCTACATCTAGTACCGAGATTCTTTGATATTCTCTTACTTTCTCTTTCATATTCTACAAAAAATTATCTAGATCTAAGGTACCATCGTACACTGGGTGTTCTCTAACTTCAGTCCCAACCCATCTGGTCATTCTGACAGCTGCACATCTTCTTGATAATATTTCGTGTGAACCTTGTTTCCAACTACCAAAAACCATTTCTAAGTCTTTGTCTGCTGACTGTATACTTCTCCAGCATACTGATCCATCAACAGTAGGGTTTATATAATCGTTTCTTGTCCCGACTGTTACAATGTACAACTAGTTTAGGTATTCTCCCTCCATATTATTGTTTTTTGGTTCTGTGTACCTGGGTCCTACATATGGATCCAAAGGTTGAACTACCTTGATTCCCTCTGCCTCAAAAGTCACGGTGTCTTTCTTTAATTCAATTACTGCATAATTATCATAGGCCCAATCAATGCCAAGTAGTGTAGGGTAAGGGTCCTTATCTCCCATGATCTCAATGACTTCAAAATCAACTACTGTTTTTACTCCTGCTACATCAATTTCCACGTTCTCTAGTCTTCCTATGGGAAAGATACAGTATTGGTTTTCCATTCTTAACTGAATTGGGGAATATGTTGGTCTTGGTTTTCCTAAGGCTTCCCAAGTCTTCTTAGGCAGAATGTTCACATAAAACCCTAGGTTCAACATGAATTCCTTAATTTCAAAGTCATCTAACTGGGATACCAGTCAAAATTCTTTTCCGGTTCGCACTTTTCTTCCCTGCACTCTCTGAGTACTCTTCTCAGGAAGATTATCCCTTATCCTTGCTTCTGAGGTTTCTGCATTCCCTAAGACTAGGTACAATGAATTGCACAACTTTTCTGTTAGTTGATCATTTTCTAGAATGTCAAAGAATAATTGAAACCAAAGGTCAACCATGCTCTGAGGTTGCTCGAGCTGTCTTGGTATGATTATAGGGTTCCTGGGTGCAAGGGGTGAAGCAGGGACTTGCTCCATATTAGGGTAAACAGTCAGCGGGGGGGGGTTCTCTTCAATTTAATGACTAGGAATACTTTGGAATACTTCTATGGAATATTTAAATAACAACGTTTTCTTTAGGGGGTCATACATGTCTCCCTTAGGTGCTTCTTTATGGATCTGAGGTAGAGTATCAACATCAACTCCTGTCTTCGCTCCTCCTCGAGTAATGATATTAAGTTTGGGAAATTGTCCCTTAGAAATCCTCTTGATCTCTGAGCTGATAAGGTTAGTTCCTCTTTGTCATACTCTGTCTTCCCACTTTGCAATTAACTCTTGGCAGTATTCAGTTGCGTGTCCGTTGGTTCTACAGTGAGAGCACCATGGCCACCTTGGATGAGGACAATATTTGGCCAAGTGACCTTGTTCATATCAGTTATAACATCTGCTTGGTCCTCATCCACCAGTTGTTCCTCCTTTGAAATCTCCTCCAGCTCCACCTCCTCGACCTCTTCCTGTTCCCTAAGGGTTTTCATTCACCCTGAATGTTGTTTGGTCTAATCTGTCTACAAGTGCGTCCAACGCTCTACATTGATTAGTAGTATGCGTAGTAGATGCGCAAAAATCACGGTGTATTGTGTTTGGTACTGTCGAGTATTTCTGCATGATGGGGCACTATCTTGGCCCATGGCCATGAATTCATAAGATTTCACAATATTTCATTGTTGGTGTTTCTTGGCCTCTAGGAAAGCATGATATGGGGTGGGGTGATTGAATGGTGAATTCTTCGACAGTTACATGACTCTTCCCGTGGGTCCTAGCGGGGTTACCATCAGATTCTGAGGAGGTCCTAGTCCCCTTATTCTCGGACATTTGTTCGCTATATGAACTTTCGTATAACATCCAGTGCACCAAACCTATGGTCGTCCTGGTCTGGGTATCGTCAGCTCCTGAATATTTTCTATAAGTGATGATATTTTCCCTTGTATTTGTGCCATATTCGCATCTACTGGGGGTCGGGTTACTCGCAAGCTCCCAGGGTATCCCACCATGGCTTCAATCTTCATCGATTGTTCAAAGACATCTGTTAATGTGGCTATCTGTTGTTGCGTTAGTGGGATCCGAGTCAGGGGAAACAACCCCTGAATGTACCACTCCCTTTGATGTTCTTCATGGATTGGATGTGCAAACCTCTCTATGGTATCTTTAAACTTCTGGTTGTACTCCCAGGTTGATTTGCCTTCCCTCTACTGGATCTCGTGCAACTCAGATAGAGCCTATTGTTCCGACTGAGGTAGTTTGAACTCTTCTATGAACCTCATCCTCACCTAGCCAAGTGTGAACACTTGACCTTGGGTCCTTGGCAATCCTAGTTAAATGATCTTCATGTACCATTTGAGAGTGAGACCTCTCAAGGTAGTCTGGAACTCGAACAAATTATTGGCATCTGGAGTCCCTCTGGATCTCCATATTTCTTCGCACAGGAACTAGTGCTTCTCAACGTCTTCATATCCCTTACCCCAAAATTCTAGGTGTTGGGCAATCAAACCTCCCGCATGGATGGCCATTGTTGATCCTGTTGTTCATATCAATATGAACCCTAATGGTCCTACTTGTGATCTACCAGGGGATCTCAATATCCTCCCTGTAACCGCACTTCCTGGTTGTGACTGACTAACTAATTGTATTGGAACGGAACTAGCATGAGAAGGTAGTATCGAACTTATTTCTTGTATAGAAGGCACTTGGGGTATGGATGATTCGGGATGATGCCACTGGCTTCGGGGCAGTTTTCATTGATATGGGGCATCTCGTTATCTTCCACTGGGATGATCTCTTCGGACAGATTCCCGATCTCTCATGTTATCGAGGATGAATCTTCTCTTTCTCCTCCAAGATTCATGTTGGCTTCCTCCTCTCTTACATCTTTACTTTCTCCTTCTCGTCCCACTTCCTGGGGACTTCTTTCTCTCCTCACTTCTCTCTCGTTTAATATTTGACTGTCCAGTCATTCTTGTCTTCTCATCGTCTGCAATTCTTCCATCTGTCTTTCTTCTACTTATCTCAATCCGCCTTCTTTCCTCAACTTTTCATATTGTCTTGCTACTTTATTGATATTGCCGTGCTACCACTTCTCAACTATGGCGGCTCTCTTCAAGGCTCGCTCATCCCTTGAGTCCATTTCTTGTTTTCTCCCCCTCATTTGTCAAAGAACCCTTCCCCTCTCTCATGCCATGAATGTCACCCCATCTCACCCTACCCCAAGAGAGGGTGTTTACGTTGCCATCTTGGGCGGGGACATAATAAACGTCCCTTCCTCTATCAAGAAAACCTTAATCCAAAGAGGGATTTATCTCAATAGTCTTCCCCTTGCGCCTTTCTTGAAAATTTCCTTCGCCCGCAAAAAATACTGGTAGTTCTCAGCTGCAAATTCGATTATGTATCCCTCTAACGTGGTACTAACCCAGAAATCCACAACTCATGTAATTGGATGATCCAGCCTCTGGATTGTTGCTAAATTTTCAGTATCCCATGCACAGATCTTCTTGGCCCATCCCTGGAACTCTAGAGCTTCTTGGAGCCTCTTTATCCAGTGAAAAAAATATTTCAAAAATTTAACTGAGCAAATCTTATACTGGTCACTCGATCATTCTGAGTAAAAGATTGCTTCGTGAGTGTTTTCCACTAATTTTCTTCTTAGTTCCACTTCTTTCCATTTGAAGGTGTCACAGTTCCTTTCCCACCATTGATCAATGCCAGATCTATGGATCGACGACAACATTCTCCCTACAGGTTCCCTTTTAACACAGGTCCTGGCAACAGAACCATTTTGTTGGCGTGAATATGATCAGACCAGGGTCCTTCTCAGGTTACCAACAAAAGGCACTGTGTAGTCTAGAGCACTAGAATTTTCATATCCTATGTAGAGAAGAAGTTTCACCTGAAGTGCTTCTGAGACAGATAGATAGGGAAGGGTAGGGAAAAGACTAAAGAAGATCCATAGAGCATTCAAAACTCATTACTGTTCTTGCGGGAGAGACATTAACAGATCTGAAACATATGAATGCAAGAATTGAACCTACTTACGTTGCGAGCAAGAATTTAAACGTAGAACCATCAACTAGAACTCGTAAACCATAAGGTATCATTGTAATGCATAAGTAAACATACAAAGACACAACATATTTTGAAATTAGGTTCTGCTTCATATTATCCTTAGGATCTTTTTTTGATTACAGACTCAGAATTAACTAGTAGGGCTCAGTACAGACTCTTTACTCTGGACCCATTTCACATAGCTCTAATTCTCTAATTGATAGTTCCAATTCATTACAGACTCAGACTTGTCTTTTCCCACTTACAACAATTATCAACAGCTAATCCCAAAATCTGGGTGACTTTGACCAACCTGACTCAACTCAACCCAGCTAACTAACTCATGAACTAATGAACCAACCATTTTACAATTATGTTCAGTCCTATATATAGTTGGGTTGTGTCTTCCTTCTTGGCTTGCATGCTTTCTTGTTCTGTTGCAACCTTTTTTTGCCTCACTAGCGTTGCACTGACTTCTGCAATTGCTTTCTATTGCTCTTTATCTCAACCTCTGATGGAGTTTTCACAACTCATGCTTAGTCAATTCTTTTGTGATTCCTTCTCTAAAATGAAGGGCCCAACACTACGGAATAGTCTATTTTTGATATTCCACCAATTTGCTACCCAAAATGCTACCGAAACACCTAATACTAATGAAGCTGCTACTACCTGAGGTTGCTACCCATTCTGCATATGTTCAAGTGAAGGTGTTGTGAATTATGACGGGGCTACCTAAGGTTTGACAAGATACACAATGGCACTACCAAAATTTGCTACCGAATTTCTGGCAGAGACGAAATCCTACATAGAGATACACCAGAGTGGTGCTACCGAAATTCTCGCAGAGACTGAAGTTTGCACAGAGGATACGAAGGTTTGGCGCTACCTTTTCTACTTGTCTAGTTTTGAGGTTGCGCTATAGAATCTCATGAAACTTGGTGAAGGAAATACAAACTGCACTACTCAAAGTGATACCCAAAGATGCTACCAACAAATACCAGGAATCCAGGAGGGTCGAGCTAACATCTTTTTGGATAGATGATGATGGAGAGAATTGCAGAAACAACAACTGTCAGCATGATGACAACCACATGCCCTTGAAGGAAACATGGAAAACAAGGAGTTGTGCACCAAAGGGGGATCAATTTAGTTAAAAGATTGGTTGGATTGGTCACCAACATTTTCCCATTTTATAGCATAGGTTGTTAGTCAAGTTATTAGATGGAATAAATAGTTAGAGATTTTCATGGGAAGGAGGCCAACTCACACCTCCAGTTGTTGCCTCCCTTTTTGTTATAAATAGATAGATGAAATGCTTCAGTAGGTTCGAATGGTTGAGAAAGGCTCCCTTATACTTTAATATTTTGATGAAGCTATTCTGAACTGGTTATGTACTTGATTTGAGACATCTTGGTTAATATAAATCAGCTTCTCTTTCCATCTTATTTGCTTCTAATGCTAAAGTGTTCATGCTTTGAATGATTCACATGAATGGTTGTGGTGATATTATGATGTATGTTTGATTATTATATTATCATGATGTTTCTTTAGTGTCCTTAAGTTCAGAACTCAATAAGATCTTGTGTTAAGAATCTTTCTTCCTTAGGTTGTCTGCAGACCTGATGTTTACAACAACCTCTACATTCCTCTCACTCAAGTCCCCCCTCTGTTCATACTTACTCCCACTTTTTGATTGAATTTATCCAAGACCTTGATTTCTCATGCATGCTATCCCTGATTTTTGAGTTAGAACATTATCATCTTGAGTCTTATCCATTTGACCCCTCAAAACTCTTTTACATTCACATATCACCTGATGGGTACTAGGGTTGCCTTCCATGCAGTCTGAAGGTGATTCGTAGTGATAACATTCTTGGCGCCATTGTCGGGGAACGATTTGAAGACTTTTCACTGGAATTAAATGACACAACTTATTATTTCTAAAGGTGCAATAGAACTTAGTATCTTGAAGATTGTAGCTTGCACCTAACGACTCCATTGTTTCAGCTTTGGTGCCTAAAGTTAGACATACGAGATCAAATCCACAGTTACCTTTGGTTCCACCTTAGGCCGACCAAGAGAAGATAGTCAAGAAGGGAAAAGATTCTCAAGAAAGTTTTTCTGCTGCTGCTACAAGTGCTTCTGGTCAGTTTCCTGATTCCACTCTTAATACTCCAATTCTTATATCAAGTAATGCTTCTTTACCTTTTGCTGAGGTATAAAAGAATATTTATTTCAAAAGTTTCCTATTGAATACTCCTCTTTCGAAACTGATTTGAAAGAATAAATCTTTGAAATTATTTCTTCCCTTGATATTGTAAAGTGGTATAGTCTTGAGAGTCTTGAGGAGTTTCCTAGTTTAGGTTTTTCTACCCCTTCTCCTGTTAAAATTTCTTCTTCCAAAGAAACAGAAACCTCATCCCCCTTGTATACTTTACCATATGCTTCCAAGACTCAGCCTTCTGCTGTGAAAACTAAAATTTTCCATTCATACATTCCTTTTTCACCTAAGCTGCACACAGTCAAGTCCCCTTCTCTTCCTTGTTCACCAAGAGTTCAAAATCCAATGGAAGGTGCTAACCCCACTGTAAATAGGATGGATGCCATAGTGGCTACAAGATATGCTCCTCTTGTCTTAACTCAGCCAGTGAATTCCCTCCCTCCTGGAGATTATTTGAAATACATGCCCAGAATCGAGCCTGTGGACATGCATCTATTTGAGGCAAAGGCCATGGCCAGAGAAGTTTTGCAAAGGGTGGGATGCCTCTCTTTCTTCCAAAATATGCAAAGAGGTCATCCTGAGGTGACAAGGAAGTTTGCCTTACATTTTGATGGCCTGAAAACCAAGGTGGGGGATCTAGAATTTGAGGTGACTGAGGCCTCTATTTTAGCTGCTACATGAATCCCTATCACAGGTGAGAAATGGCTTAAAGCCATGGCTTTGAATGAAGCCTATGCCAAAGATTTCCTTAAGCTTGAACATCAAGCTGGTAATTTGTCTAAAGGTGTGCCAAGGAATCATCTGATTGAGCAGTTTGAAAAGAGATTGAGGATCATTCAAAGGTACTTTATGCGTGAAGGGAGGTTCAACACATTATACCAGTACCATATAAGGCTTCTGCTACATTTTACTGAAAATATTGAAATGAATATTCCCTACTATTTTCTAAGGATCATAGGCAAGATGTCAGACATGATTCAATCCAAGTCTAAGGCTGTGAATACTAGCATCTTTCACTCTGGATTGATTAGAATGCTAGTTTCTGAAGACCTGGGTAAGAAAGACATCTCATGGGAACATTTTGTTATTGCTTCTCACTTCAAGTTTGATATAGAAGCTACTCCTCACTCGTAGATAGAAATCCCTTTACCATCCACCAGTGTTTCTAAAGAAGGTAATAGTAAGAAGAGAAAGGGAAGAGTTCTTGTTCAAGATCAAGAGGTCATCAAGGAGGTCGCAGGAACTGAGGAGGAAGATTTTCTTTCTCCACAGAGGGATATTTCACTCCCTCCTCCACCAGAGTTTGAAGAATCCCCTTATTCTACTAAACCTACAACAAAGAAAGGGAAGAAGCTACACTTCTCCTCATCTCCTTCAACTGCCAACATCAAGGTTAGAAATCCCTTCACAAGAGCATCATCTTCTAAAGAGACTGTTGAAGAACCATCCCTACCTAAAGTCTATTTCCTACAGAAAAAGAAAGATAAGGGCCAAGGCATTGGAAATCCCATGGAGAAGAAAGAAGAAATCCCCGTATAGAAGAAGAAAGATAAAGGCAAAGGCATCAAGAAGCCTGATGAGATAGACAAGGTAATTCCTATGCAGCAGGAAGAGGAAACCATGAAAAATCTTGTTGAGACTATTCACGTCACTACTCCACCTAGCAACCAGACATTCAAAAGATTAATCATGCAACTTAGGGATGCTAGGAAGGAGGTGGATCATTCGAAAGAAGAAGCCATGTCTGACAGAGTTAAGATGAAAGAGATCATGGATGGCTACAACCACACTCTTTCCCTAGCAAGGTTTGCAGCAAGAAAGGCTCAGCCTCTCCATAGACAGCTTAAAAAACTTTATAGGCAGAACAAAGGCTTCCAGTCTCATAACAGAAATCTCAAAGCAGAGTTGCAACATTTTTAAGATGAAGTGGATGAAAGGAAATTGTAGGTATTGGTTGAAGCTGCTATAGAAAATGAGACACCAACAACTAGAGAGAGAATAGCTCCATTGAAGAAGCTTGTCACTGCTAAAAGGAAGAAGCTTGTTGTGCCAAAGGAGGATCCTCCTCCAAGAAAGAGTGTAAGGTTAAGTGTCAGGTTAATGAAGTAGCTGGTGAAAGGTGAGCTCCATTTTTTAAGATGGTCCCTTTTTGTGAGGATAAACTATTGATGAAACACTACCTCTCCCACCTATACAGGCTTCTAGTGCTTACTCTTTAGAGTTTTGGGTTTTTACAAAGAATTAATCCCTTCGGAAGTAATAGTGCATACATTCTATAGTGCTATGGCGCTACGAAATAGTCTATTTTTGATATTCCACCAGTTTTCTAACCATAATGTTGTCTAAACGCCTAAGACTAATGAAACTGCTACTACCCAAGGTTGCTACCCACTCCACATATGTTCAAGTGAAGGTGCTGTGAATTATGATGGCACTACCTAAGGTTTGACAGGATACACAATGACACTACCAAAATTCGCTACCGAATTTCTGGCAGAGACAGAATCCTACACAGAGATACACCATAGTGGCGCTACCGAAATTCACTACCAAAACTCTCGCAGAGACTGAAGTTTTCACAGAGGATATGAAGGTTTGGCGCTACCTTTTCTACTTGTCTAGTTTTGAGGTTTCACTACAGAGTCTCATGAAATTTGGTGAAGGCACTACAAAGTGCGCTACTCAAAGTGCTACCCAAAGATTCTACCAACAGATACCAGGAATCCAGGAGGGTCGAGCTAACTGCTTTTTGGATAGCTGATGATGGAGAGAATTGCAGAAACAACAGATGGAAGCATGATGACAACCACATGCCCCCAAAGGACACATGGAAAACAAGGAGTTTTTCACCAAAGGGGGATCAAGTTAGTTCAAAGTTGGTTGGATTAGTCACCAACACTTTCCCATTTTATAGCATAGGTTGTTAGTCAAGTTGTTATATGGAATACATTCTTAGATATTTTCATGGGAACGAGGCCAACTCGCACCTCTAGCTGTTGCCTCCCTTTTTGTTATAAATAGATAGATGAAATGCTTCAATAGATTCGAATGGTTGAGGAAGGCTCCCTTATACTGTAATATTTTGATGAAGTTACTATGAACTGGTTATGTACTTGATTTGAGACATCTTGGTTAATATAAATCAACTTCTCTTTCCATCTTATTTGCTTCTGATGCTAAAGTGTTCATTCTTTGAATGATTCACATGAATGGTTGTGGTGATATTATGATGTATGTTTGATTATTATATTATCATGATGTTTCTTTAGTGTCCTTAGGTTCTGAACTCAAGAATATATTGTGTTAAGAGTCTTTCTTCCTTAGGTTGTCTGCAGACCTGATGTTTACAAAAACCTCTATATTCCTCTCACTGAACTCTTTCCTTTGTTCATAATTACTCCCACTTACTAATTGAAGTTAGCCAAGACCTTGATTTCTCATGCATGCTATCCCTGATTTCTGAGTTGAAACATTATCATCTTGATTCTTATCCATTTGACTCGTCAAAACTCTTTTACATTCACATATAACCTGATGGGTACTAGGCTTTCCTTCCATGCAATCTGAATGTGATTCCTACTGCTAACATTCTTGGCATCGTTGTCGAGGAATGATTTGAAGACTTTTCCCTGGGATTAAATGACACATCTTACTAGTTCTAAAGGTGCATTAGAACTTAGTATCTTGAATATTGGAGCTTTCACCTGATGACTCCATTGTTTTAGCTCTGGCACCTAAATGTAGACATATGAGAAAAAATCCACAGTTACCTTTGGTTCCATCTGAGGCTAACCCAGAGAAGATAATCAAGAAATGAAAAGATTCTCAAGAATTTTTTTATGATGCTGCTACAAGTGCTTCTGGTTAGTTGCTTGATTCCACTTTTAATACTCCAGTTCTTATATCAAGTAATCCTTCTTTACCTTCTGCTGAATTTTCCTCTTTTGAAACTGATTTGAAAGAAGAAAGTTTTGAAATTATTTATTCCCCTAATATTGTAAAGCAGTATAGTCTTGAGAGTCTTGAGGAGTTTCCTACTTTAGGTTTTGCAACCCCTCCTCCTGTTAAAATTTATGCTGCCAAAGAAAAGGAAACCTCCTCCCCCTTGCAGACTTTACCATCTGCTTCCAAGACTCAACCTTCTACTGTGAAAACTAAAATTTTCCCTTCATACATTCCTTTTTCACCTAAGCTTCACACAGTCAAGTCCCCTTCTCCTCCTTGTTCACCAAGAGTTCAAAATCCAATGGTAGGTGCTAACCCCCCTGCAAATAGGATGGATGCCATAGTGGCTACAAGATATGCCCCTCTTGTCTTACCTCAGCCAGTGAATGCCCTCCCTCTTGGAGATTATTTGAATTACATGCCCAAATTAATGGGAGAAGAAGATACAATTGTTGAGGAACATCTTCCTGCCTTCTACATCTATGGAGATAATCAAAACATTGAAAATGAGGATGTGTGGATGAGGGTCTTTGTCCAAAGCCTTTTTGGTCAGGCTAGGAAGTGGTTTAGGGGTTTGGTCCCTGGATCCATTACTTGCATTGAGGCGTTATAYGAGGCCTTCTTGAGGCACTGGGGGACAAAAAGGACTTTTTGTAATAMATCACTGAATCTGGATCCCTAAAAAGGAAAGAGGGAGAGTCTATCTCTGAGTTTTCTAAAAGATTTAACAAAATGTACAATAAGATTCCTGATGAGATAAAACCCACTGAAACCTCTGCAAAAATCACTTATGTCRGTGCCTTTGACCCCGATTTTTGCCTTCTACTGAGAGAAAGAAGATCAACCTGCTTAGTTSATATGCAAGATGCAACCTTGGAGGTGGAATCTAACATAGTGGCATCTAATAAACTCAGAGGGTAATATGTTAGGGACAGGAGAAAAAGAAGAACTGAAGCCTCAACCTCTGACTCCCATACTTTTCATTCTCAAGTAGATGAGCTCACCAAATTAGTAAAATCCCTTTCTACTGAGATAGAGAAGTTAAAAATGGAAGGAAAACAGACCTACAAAAATACTCAAAATAATGATAACAGAGGTAACTTCAGGAGACCAAATAATGCTCCCCAAATCCTTCCCAGAGATCCCAGAAATAGAGAGAGAGATGATCAAAGGGTACAAACTCCTTTATAGAACAACCTGGTTGTTGATGAAGAAGAAGAGGAGGAAGAAGCTGATCTTGAGATTCATTGCTTAGGTGACACATCCCCATCCCCTCACTTGACTCAATGTGCTTATGATCAATCCTTGATGGGTATTCAAATAAATGAATTAAGGGATATAAAGAAAAATAAAGTCCTAATATATATGATCTAAGATCCAAAAAGAATGAAGAAAAAACTGATGCTCCTAATCAACCTGCCCAAAAAGAAAATTCTGCCAAGGATGTGACAGTTAGTATTAAGAAAAAAGACACTCAAAATCCCCAAGTTCTGGTCATAAATCCTACTCCTGAAACCAAAGAGATCCTGAAGTCTTCATCTTCCTTCAGCTTTGAGAATGAGATCCAAAAAATCAAGATCCTTGTACCTTTTTTGGAATTGATAAAAAATGAAGAATTTAAAAAATATCTCTCCAAAATGTTACACCCCGAAGCCTCTCCAAGTGCCACCAATTCAGTAAATATTCAAGATGAAAAACTAGCAGTTATCTTGGGTCCATTGATAGAAGATAGAGATGATTCATCCCTTCCTTTCTATACATCACTGAATATTCATGATAAGGCACTGCATAATTCTTTGATGGATTCAGGGGCATCCCACAATCTCATGCCAAAAATTGTTATGGATGAACTTGGATTAGAAATCACAAAGACTTACCATGACTTATATTATTTTGACTCCAGGAAAGTGAAGTGTATTGGAGTCATTAAGGATTTGGTTGTGACCCTATTTCAGCTGCCCATGAAAAGTGTAGTCATGGATATCATGGTGGTTGATGTTCCCCCCAAGTTCGACATGCTCTTGTCAAGGTCTTGGATAAAAATACTTGGGGGAACCTTGCAGATGGATCTCTCATATGCTACCATTCCTGTTTTTGGGGGGGATCATAGAAGACTTTACAGGGAAGCTCAATTGGATTACATCATTAGTGATGAAGAAAACCCAACAAATCATCCTATTTTTTCTCTTGATACTAATTTGTGATCTAGAATCTTGCAGCTCACCGATACTCATGAACCTCCTCTTGAAATCAGAAAACAGTCTATTACATTTTGTGAGGAGTCTCCTCTAACCACCTCTATTTGGAAGATGTTCTTTGATGGAGCCTCTTCTAAAGAAGGTGTTGGTGCTGGAGTGGTCTTTGTCTCACCAGCTCAAGAGATTATATCTTTGTCATACAAACTAGAATTTGAAACTAATAATAATGTGGCAGAGTATGAAGCTCTTGTCTTGGGATTGAGGGCTACTAAAGACATGGGGATATAAGAGCTATCAATATTTTGGGATGCTGGATTAATGTTCCATTAGATTAAAAATATTTATCAAACCAAGCACCCTAGGCTTAGATATTATAGGAATGAAGTCTGGGACTTGGTGGACAGTTTCTTCTCAGCTTTTAACATTTCATTTATTCCTAGAGAAGAGAATACCATGGATGATTCTTTGGCTGTATCAACAAGCAATTTTAGAATCCCCTTACCACCTAAACTCAAGTATGATGTAGAAGTCAATTACAAGCCTTCTATACCGGACAATGTAAAATATTGGAAGGTGTTCGAAGATGATCTAGAACTTAAAAAATTCCTTGAGACTGTTGATGACTTTTCTGCATTACACATTGATGAGGATCATGATTCTGAAATTAATCCTCATGCTGATGTTTTCCTTAATAAAATTGCTAATCGTCATATTGTGCAGCTACCTAGCAACCACATTCCAAAAGGGCTAATTCCTTTGGAAAGATTATTTGACGAAAATGATGTGGCAGTGAAGGGGAAAGTTTCCACTGATGATGCTGACATAACTTAGTGCAATTTGGGCACATAAAAGGATCCAAAATATGTCAAGTTGTCAAGCAACCTATCAAGAGAGAAGAGGGAAAAATATACTGAGTTGTTAAAGGAATTTGTTGATGTATTCGCTTGGACTTCCCCAAGTGTCTTCGAGTACTCTGGCTGAAACCATCAGTGGTTTCTGGCAGTTATACTATGTCGTGCTACAGTTTCCCTCTGATCTTGTTCAAATTCATCTGCATTGTTGGATATGCAGCGAGTAAATCTGGATGGCCCGAATCTATGCTCCTAGATCTACGGTCGGGATTGGATTCCGGAGCCCCCTTTCCATTTTACCTTTAAGCAGA
>JASDQU010101417.1:389523-407713 GCA_032191745.1 Picea mariana | reverse complement strand
CCCCCCCCCCCTCTCGGGTATTAAAGGCAGAAAGGCAAGGAGGGTCCGGAATGGTGGGGTATTGACGAAGAACCCCACTCCTGACATGTCACCTTTTGTATCGTTCTCCACCTGACCGTGTGACAAGGCTCGTTCCCTTTAGCCCCTCCTCATCCTTCGACATCTGTCCATCTCCCGAGTGGTGTAAATCTGCTGACATCACATGTGGATTGACACGTGTTGAATAATGCCACGTGTCACACTGATTCGTGACTTACATGTGCCTGAAATGTTGAATCAGTCTGACACTTGTCATTACCTGGTTGTGCCACGTGTTCCTAGCTGACATGGTCTGCTGACGTGAGTCGGGTCGACGGTCTAGATCACATCTTGATCTGACGGTTTAGATTCAGTCGAGATTTCACACATCGCGATTTCGGGGTTCCTGATGTCAATAATATTTGACATGTCCAACTCTCGATCCCTGAAACTCTGACAAGGAA
The DNA here is from genome assembly GCA_032191745.1 of Picea mariana. Taxonomy (NCBI): domain Eukaryota; kingdom Viridiplantae; phylum Streptophyta; class Pinopsida; order Pinales; family Pinaceae; genus Picea; species Picea mariana. Next base: position 407,231 of record JASDQU010101417.1, on the reverse strand, counting down.
TCGAATCAACAGTCCAGATTCAACCTTAATCTGAAGGCTCAGATTACATCGCGATTTCACATATCGCGATATCGGGATTCCTGATGTCAATAGTCTTTGACATGTCCAACTCTCGATCCCCGAAACTCTGACAAGGACTGGAATCAATGGTTCATATTTGATCTTGATTCAACGGCTGCGATTTAAGTCGCAATTTTGCATATCGCAAAATCGATATTCCTGTTGCAATGTTTCTTTGACATTTCCAACACGCGATCCTCAAAAATCCAACAGGGAGTCGGATCAACGGTCCACATAACCCCCTGAGATGGATGGTCCTCCTTCTTTTGGGATTTTGTGAGCCCTCTACTCCTTTCACTTTAAAGAACGTGCAGGTTTTCCTCGATCCAATGGTGGTCGGACCCTGCGCTCAGATCTGACACCTGAGATCTATCCTCCTCTTCAGCGCACTCTTCTTGTCTTTATTCAGATCTGACGGCCCTCATCCTTTCAGGAATTTTGGATGGGATCCAACGATAAAAAATGCTTCTCAGGCCTTCGATCATTTTGTCAATGTTGCGTTGCCTTCGATCATTCAATCTTCCTGGACTTATCTTCTCTTTGCCTATTGATCATCGCTACTGTACTCAAGCCATCATTACTGTTGTACTTGCCATCAATGACAAGCTTACGCTGCCTATAAAACATACCAAACATCCTCTGCACTATCTCTTCTGAGCTTATCGGGCTTGCTCTGTAGCGTCTTCCCAAACTACTTCTGATGCCCGTCTGTTACACTCTTCCTATACTCATGCCATCTTCACTGTTGTACTTGCCATCAATGACAAGCATGCGCTACCTGTTAAACATTTTCCAATAGTTATATACATCATAGGTAGTGGAATTTATACATAATTAGGAACACCAAGAATTTGATGGCTTCATTTGTAGCAATCCCAAAATAATACCTGTGTAATGATGATCACATTGGTGTAGCTATGGGTAACCCTCTAGGTGGACCGAAGTGGTTCCATGACTGCTACAAGAATGGGGAACAAACTTAGTAATGTGGAAGGAAAAAAAGATAAAATATTTTTCTTGGAAGATAAAATAAATATCCTCACCAACTTAGAAGACAAAATACAACTCATGTTTCAGAACCTCTAGTTAACACTCCACTCCAAACTCAACAACTAAGTGTCCTCCAAATTCTCCATCGATAGTCAATTGAATTATAATGATTAGATAGGGTTGATCGATAATAGGAATCTTCCATTGATGTGGTTGTCACAACGGACCATCCTTTCATGAAACTCACCCCCATGGGATGCATAGATTGCTTGAAATTAAGCTAAATAAGTTGGATGGATCAAACTTAATGGGATGGGTGGGCTAGATGGAACAATATTTTTTTCTCTAGGGTATTAAATATGAACAACTAAAAATCTATGTGGGGGTATTATATCTACATATGGAGGGTTGATAATGGTGGTAATGGCATAGGAAGGAATATGAGGGTACATTTTTTGGGAGTATTTTGTAAATGCCATTTATGCTATATTTGAAACCAATACTCAATTTTTTTGTATGTTGACTAAGTTGTGCCAAAATAACATAGTGGAATACTTTATTGATGATTTATTCAAGCAATATTTTATCGATTATATCAAGGAGGATATCAATGCATGGGTATTGATGTCCCACCCCACTACTTGGTTGGAGGCCTCTTATCTAGAGAAAAGGGGCCAAGTGGTGGTCATAGCCTAGAAAAAATCCCCCAATTTTGTTCCACAACCTCTGCCCCTTTTGTACCTATTATACCTCCTATTTAACCCTTCTATTTCCACAAGATGACCTTCATAGAAGTGGTAGAATGTCAATGTAAACTAGATTCAAGCTGACACAACTTGCTTCTTCCAAACAATCCTCTAACTTGTTAATGTGTATACCAAAATAGGTAGGGGATAGGGGACATCATTGCTTAAATCCTATATTATAATTAATTTCTTCCAACATCCATTAGTGTTCCTAAACTTGGAAAAAATGTTCGTGTACAACCTTACCACAACATCTCTCAACTCAAAAGGATCTACTAGCTCTTCTGACCTATTCCATAGGTTAGTCATAGGAACTATGTCAAAATATTTTCTAAAGTCAATCAAACAACATAGGAGATTTTTATTATTATTCTAACACTCCTTTGCAATGATTATAATAATAACAAGGTGGTCCACAACTGAATAATGTCTCCTAAATTTATTCTGGCCTTTATCTTTTTTTTTTCTATGGGTTTTTAGCCTTATGTTGATCTTCCTTTCTAAAATAATTTCATATAACTTATTTAAGGTGAATTAATTATAATGGTCTTAAAATTAGAAAAGTTGTTTTTATCCCATTTTTAAAAATAATAAAGAATTCAAAATACCATAAATTATTCAGAAATAAAATGAATTTATTTGAAGAAAATATTTTTTATTAAATTTATTTAAAAATAATAATTTGTATGTTACTAATTTTAAATGAAAAGAGATTAAGTTCTTCACTGATATTGTACTTCAAAGAAGGGGTTAAGTTGGATCATACAAACATTAATGTAAATATTGAATGGCCAAGTCTCACAACTTTAGTACAACCATGAGGAAGTTTTGTTCTTAGGAGATTTTTAAAGGATTATATCCAAGTTGTTTCATCTTTAAAAGCATTTGTTCAGAAAATACTCCTTCGAAAGGGATGCTATAATAGAGCTATATTTTCAAGAGCTGACAAAAGTAATGGTGTCTACTATTATCGCAGCAAAGCCATTTTCTTTTCCTATACAATTTCATTTTGAATGTAATGCTTGACAATTAAGACAAGAGCTTTGTTTTATTGCAAGATAATCATCCAATAATTTATAAAAGTAATTTTTTTATATTGAATGACCAAATTTAATCAACCTATTATAAAGAAATGTTTGAAATTATTTAAGCATATTCAAAATATAAACAATACTTAAATTGTTTGCTTAATCCAACTTCAAAAGTGATTATAATCTTTTGAAATAATTTTTTAGATATTCCGTATAAAAGGGGAAAGAAAATCTAGTGTAGACAAACTTCATTTCATAATAGAAAAGGGTAGTATTTTTATTAGTATTTAGGTTTATGCGGTGAGGATCATTTTCATAAATATTAAGAAGATCTATAATAGTATTTGTTTCTTGTGTAAGCTTTAAATTTATAATAGGATTTATTTTCAAGATAGAAAGGGATATTTTTTTATCATTGTTAATCGATTTATTAAATATTTTCATTTTATTTTAATCTTTTTCAAATCCTAAACTAACATTTTTTTTCATTTTTTTTACAAAATAATCATTACTCATTGTTATTCAAAATTTATTAACATAGTTTGGAAGTAACCATTTCATTATATTGAAACTACCTTAACTATGAATACTATCATATCCTTGGAATTAATATACAAGTTGAAGTGATTAATAAATATCTTGAAAGTTACTTGATAAACTTATTGATACTATCATATCCTTGGAATTAATATACAAGTTGAAGTGATTAATAAATATCTTGAAAGTTACTTGATAAACTTATTGGTGATAAAAAAATTTCATGATATAAATAATAGTATAATATTATTTATTACATTTATGTAAATATAATGATGATATTATGTTGTTTTAATTATAAAGATTTTTTTAATCTCGGATGGGGTGACACACAATGCATAGCACACATGAATAACCATTGTTCTTTGATGCCACTGAACACCTGGCTCCCCGAACCTTGAGCTGGCAATATAAGTGGAAGCATATGGAAACAACAACATCAAATCACTCAAGGTTCATCACACTTGACGAGATTTGGTAATAAGGGAATGTTGTAGACCTGCACAGAGGAGTAATGCCTGGTACTTGGAGTTTATGAACTCCTAACGGCCATGATGCAAGTGAGGAGAGGTGAATTAAGGAAGTGAAGTGTCCGACAACAATGTTATTGTGCCATCGGCTTTTACCTAGTGCACCGTCGTCAAAGAAGGAAATTGGGGGTCTCGACTTTCCATTCTAGGGACTGGATCTGGGCATTTTATCACAGGAAGCCTACCAGACCTGTAGACATCATGTCGCGATAGAGAGGATGTTCGAAGCGAGGAAGGGGAACTCATATTCCAATGGGTCGACCTCTCTCCTTGGTTGAGGGTATTGGCAAGAAGAATTTCCATGGGAAGCAGTCGAGGTTTCCCACTTGCAATTTGAGCAAGGAATAACAACAGGAAAGCGAACACACCTCGGGAGGTTGGGGTTACAATATAGAATGGTTTGACATGCGTGGGAGCTCTCTGGGTTACACTCCAAACCATTTTTCAGGCTGGAATTCATCTGAGAGCCCACCTCCTAGCTCCCTGGCAGTTCTACCAGGCATAGTCATGATGCTCACTCCTCGGGAAACTCAATGAAGCACTCTTTGACAAAACCATCCATATGAATGAGGAATGATACCAACGTGGAGGATTTGCAACGCATCTTGATGACTTATCCACCCTTAAACAAATGGTCTTCGAGCTTCACATCAAGGTATTCGATGTTAAATTTCGCATTGAGATTCTAGAGCACCGCCTTGCCCTGGCGTCAAACTTATATTCCACTCGAGAAGCCATTCCTTGTCATGTGACAGTGGAGGCGACGATGCCTATCCTTGTTCCTCCTAGACAGAAGTGGCACCATGCTTGAAGGTCATCTGGTTCATCTTTTGGTTTTGGTTATTCTAGTTTGTATATGGGATTTTTGAACATAACTATTATCAATCTTAAGACTAGTCTACATGTTATTGGTCTAGTCTTTTATATGTATGTTCACTATCAATGGCAATGCCAAACAACTTATCTCTCATCAATGCCACTCAGCATAGTATATTGTTTTGGTCTCATAAAAGATATAGTTTTGGACAATCAATTGGAGCAGAGTCAGTTTCTAGTGATGACGACTTACGCTCCAATAAACATTAATCATTTTGTAACAAGATTTCATAAAAGATAATTTATACAATACTTTAAAAAAAATTATAAAAACTTTTTACATAATTAAAAGGAATTGTGTGTCTCTAAAAACAACACTTACAACATGCTAAGTATAAAATGAAGTAAAAAATTGATTTATGATTTTTGAACAAGTTTGTAAATATTAACACCTCACTTTTATGATACTTAACAATTTTATAAATAATTGTAACTTTTTCAAATAAAATTTTATGTATTAAATGAATTTAACTAACATTTATTTAAATAAAAATTTAACTTTGAATCAAATAAATAAAATAAAAATTTAAAATTTTATATATTAAAAAAATTCAACACTTTTTCAAATAAAACTTTGACACTTTTTCAAATAAAACTGGAAAACTTTATGTATTAGATAAAATACATGTATCCAGCAAACATGAAGAATTTTTGAACACAAAAATTAATTCATTGTACATTCTAAAACATTACCCAACCCAATATCTTATGAAATGATGTAACTCACTGCTATCAATATCCATATTACGTATACTAGAAGCCAAATAAATTTTCTACTAAGTCCCATACTAGAAGCCAAATAAATTTTCTACTAAGTCCCTATAATGAACCTGCTATAACATTTAATTGAATAAATAAATAAATAATATTTATTAACCCCTATGACTGTACGGAAGGGTGTTCCTCTATTCTAAGTCATATAATTGTATATAAATTCTAAGACATATAAATGTATATAAAATGTGTAAATTTAATCATGTATATATTAATAATATTAATAATAATAATATTAAATATTTATTTTAAATATAAATATTTTTTATTTATTATTTAATGTTATTTTGATAGCTTTTGATATTTTGGTAGGTTAATTTATAGAAATGGTTTAAAAAACTATTATCATGCATTGATAGTGTGTGTTTTAGAAATGGTCTAAAACATCATCAAAAGAGATTAATTGCAATGTTTGAGTTAAATAAGGTTGTTTCTTGTTCCTTATTTTTTTGGCATATATTTTGACAAGTTAGAAGATTGTTTGGAAAAAGCAGGTTGTGTCGGCCCTACTTTCACTGGTATAGTCATCAATCAATCTTTTTTCTTTATGCCGATAATATCGTTCTTATGGCAAGGAGTCTCCATGATCTTGAAAACTAACTAAGAATCCTCATGGATTTTTGCTACAATATGGGTATGACTATTAATACTGATAAGACTAAGGTCATGATTATTAAATCCAATAAGATCCCTTATGATACCTTGGTATATGATAACAACAACTTGAGGAAGTGACTTCATACAAATATCTTGGAATTGATATTCATCACAAGCTCGATTAGAATTATAGCATTGAGAAAATGATTATTGAGGGATGGAAAGCTTATTATAAGCTTGAAAACAATTGTAAATCAAAATAATATTTAGTTTACTTAATTTTTATTATTTTAAATATTATAAATTACATGATTAAAAGAATTTGTTTAATACATTCATAAGGATGATAGAGATATTAGCATATAAATAAAGCTTAAATTTTCATATAAAATTTTAAAATAAAAATAATAATTGTAATAAATAAATAATAATAATATATATTAATTAGATATACATATAAATATAAATAAAAAACTAAAAGAGAAATTTAATATATATATATATAAAGATATTGATGGTGATGAATAAATAAAAATATTATAAAGTTGATTTATTTGAAGTTGTTGATGAATCATTAGTAGAGACAAAATGTAAGGTATCCACATATTGCTGAAAGACTGAGAGATATGTTGATGAATCATTACAAAAACTAGTTTGCCGTTGTAGACTAGACAAATTGAACGTAATGAAGAAGGACGAGAAATAAACAGAAGACGCCGTTCAGACGAGACAAATTTAACGCAATCAACCAGGACGAGGGATTCTCATTTGAAAGGAATTTTTCTTTTCGACGAATTGATAGATTTAAGGTGGGTAGATGTGTCTCAATAATTAATCGGATAACTAATAAGTTACTTAAATTTTGTAAAATTTTGTAACTTATCAATATGTATTTAGAAGTAGAGTATTTAATGATCTACATGTTGTTGTGATATATATAGTGTGATCTAAAACATTTTTAAATTAAATGATATATATCCAATATATAAAATATTAAATACTCTATTACTAAATCCATATTATTTGTAATATATCAGATAATATATATTCAATATATTAAACATTAAATACTTTATTATTAAATCTATATTATTTGTAGACTTAAATAATTCTTTAATTTATCATCAATTCAATATCCCAACACAATATAATATCCAATTAAATACTCTACTACTAAATCCATATTATTTGTTGTATACTGAACAATTCTCTGATTTACCATATCCTCAATATCCCAACACAATATAATATGATTAAATCAATTAATAAAGTTTAACAACTCTGTTATAAATAAATTAGGTTGAGAGACCGAGGTGATTATGGCACAATATAATATGATTAAATCAATCGATGCAGCTTGACAACTTTGTTATACTTAAATAAATTAAGTTGAGAGAGCGAGGCGATTATGGCCCAACACAATATAATAAGATCAAATCAATCAATGCAGTTTGACAACTTTGTTATAATTAAATAAATTAAGTTGAGAGACCAAGCTTAATCACCCTATAAAGAAATCTGGGCAATTATTATTTACCCATTGTCAAAATGGAAATACAGTTACACAAACTAATTGGTGAGATTGATCACGCCACCCATTTTACTGTTCATATTATAATTTTTTTTTTTAATGTAAAAGAGGAAGCATGGTAAATTGGCTTTATGTTCAGTGGCTCTTGCAAATTGGATCTATCAGACTCAATCTACGTATATGAAAACCGAGGTTACACATAAACTGATCAGTAAATTTGATTACCCCACTCATCTTACAGTTCATAATTTACCCAAAACTGAGATTCACTAATGAGTGAGTTTGATTACACCACTCATCCTACAGTTGATAATATATTACAATTCAAAAATTTATGATATAAAAAGTATGTATTTACGTGCTTGTGAATTTAAAATTGGATATAATATTACTATTCAATGTTTATAATGTTTGACCTTTAAAATAAAGTATGAGAAGAGAGATTCAAGGTATGTATTTGAGTGGAATGTGTTAAAAATGAAAGAAATTTGAATTAATTTTAAAATCCTATATTCCAGTTAAAAGGTAAGATAGTATGCTTTTTATTTTTATTTATTAATTAATATATTTTTCAATTTTTCCAACTTATTAATTTTTGTATATTTTAGTTTAAATGTTTTTGAATGGGATGTTTATTAAAGATAAAGAGAAAGAGTTATATTATTATTTTAGATTTTAGTGGAAGAAATTTCATGATGTGTGCATAAAGCTGGTGGACAAAAAAGTGGCAAGGGGGTCAGAAGGAATGCTCACATGAATGGGTGCCTCTAACCCTATAGGTTTGAAAGTGCCCAAACCTCCACTCAGCTTGCCACATTCGTTTAGTGGCATTCCACACCTTCCCTTGCTAAACATTTTTTAAAGGATTTGTGTTCACTTGCACAAATTGCCCAATTTAGTCATTTGCACGTGTCCCAGTCAAGCCATGTATGTTTTATTTATTTTATTTTGCTTCCAAGAATCTAAATTAAAGAAATTTGTAATTTTCTATTTTAATTAAAAAACCAACCTAATTTATATGCCATGACTTATTAAATTACATCCTATATAATAAAATGGAACCAAGAGACAATGTAAACCACTCAGAAGAAAATCGAGAGAAAAACTCCAACCCACCACAACCATCCAATGTAAACACTCAAATTGATCAGGAGTTGGTTATATTAAGAACCCTTGAGGAAAAAATAAGGGACACTAGAGATCCGAACAGAGTCTCCTTGGCCACTTCTTTGGACATCATTGTGAAGTCCATTGCAAGTGCCTAATGGAAATTGACCTCCATTTTTTATTATAGGGAAATAATGTATGAGTACTATAGCACTCGTTTGGACAAAAACCAAGTCAAAGACTTGGGAATTTCAAAACAAAACATATTAACTATTTTTAGGGATCCTAGAAATAGACAAAAACTATCAGTGACCAAGAAACTTCTCTCCATTGATTGGTACATCAATCTCAAGATTAGTTGAAATTGGATGGATAGGTGGTATATGGTATTTGATAAACCTCCCTGCAATAACAAGGAGGTGCCCTTATATTTTCTGAGAAAATTATGGGATGAGTTTATCTTGGGTAAGCATGTCAACTACTTTGACATGGGTGACTTCCAGGGGGTGGGTCGAGAGTTCACATAGGACTGAGAGCATGCCAAGTGTGATCCCATGTTAGGTCCTTGTCCCCCGAAGAAAAGGCTCGACCCCCTTATCCAACATCCTCATGTTGCAGAGAGCTTGCATGAAGTACAACTAGCCATTTCATCATTGACTCGTATCCTAGTGCAACACAACAAATTTGTTACACTATCTCGATAGGAGGTGTCTTCCAGTGACATTGATAGAGGGGCTGGAGCTTCACCATGCACATCAGAGTACAGTGAGTAGAGGGCACATGGACATACCAACTGTCCATGTGAACCTCACATATGCTCGAGTTGCGGTAAGACATGCTATGAGCCTATAGAGCCTAGTGGACAACATAGCTTCATAGAGGAGGTTAGTATCTTAACCTTCTCTATGTTCTTTATCGTTATATATTTATTTTGTATTCTATGTATTTATATCGATATTTTATTGTATGTTTTTTTGCAATTGTTACATCCAAGTAGTAGGCCCTCTATGCCCATGGATGCATTAGTGCCTAGCCCCACCAATGATGCAGTAGTAGAGGTAGTCTGATCATTGGGTGCACCCCACACACATGTATGCAAAACATTTGATAAATTCACCATAGTCATTTATTTATTTTATGACATCCTCAAATTTTTAATTTTCATGTGTTTCTATCGGATTTAAGACTAGGCGATATCGAGGAATGTCCATTTGGGATGGATAAGTCACTTGCATCACAGGTATAATGTGTAGAGTTAAATATCGTATAATTCTCAATTTTTTTGTGAACTTATATTTTTGAATTTTACTATTTGGTACTAATAGTTCAATATTATTAATATGTATGCATGATGCAGACATATTTGCTACTCAGAGTACTACCACACTTCCTAGGCAACTGAGATTTTCTTTTGGGTTACCTTTCTCCAAGCCTAGGGAGTTGAAATCACTTGTACAACATGTGGGGGTCTATCGTAGCCCACCCCCAACATCTATCTTATTACATGCATCTTCAGTGGATTCACATGCAGACCGCCCATCCGCACCACCTCTTCCATTGAATCCATCCATAGTGGATGCACATGTATGCCACCCACTCCTACCACCATTTCCATCGGTTGGTTTCCTTAGAGCAGGGTGTACAATCTAGTGCTCCATCTACCAATGAATCTTCATCGAGGACCGAGATATTCATGGTGAGATAATGAATTGATGATAATTTTTTATGTATCAAGAATTTAGTTTTACACATATTTGTTTAATTTTCTTGACTTGATCCTTGTAGCTTATGCAGGGTGGCACCACAAAGAGATTGGGGTCATGGAGGAGGGTAAAACCTTCACAATTGACGGTAGCATATGCAGTGAGTTGTCTTAGGTTAAATTACAAATTATCATTTTGTATGTCTATTAATTCATTGAGGAGAAAAAACTTATAACAATGTTTTTCTTTGTGTACTCTCCAAAGCGTCAAAGCACGCCCAGGCCTAAAACCACTGGAGGTTCTTCCTCAAGCAAGAGAACAAAGATATATTTCCATTTTTCTCTTGAGGGTTGCGAGGGTGGCAGTGGTGAATGGTTGAGAAACTACTGCCATTTTGTATCTAGGCCACCTTATTGATGTTTTTTTATGTTAGTGCGCTTGATGTCGCTTTGTATATTGGGCACGAGGTGCAATTTTGTAAAAAATGTACAATTTAAACGATGTTGAACACACACACACACACACATTTCATGGCACATTTTTTATGAATCTCATTGTTTCTTCATTTTATGTTGATGAATATATGAATTTCAAAGTGTATGAATTTAATGTGTATTAATCCCTTGATTTTTTTCTAAAGTGATTATAAAAACTTTCATTATGCATTAACAGATATCTCATGGTGGAAAATATTGCTAAGTGCTAAATCCATAAGCAATTAATGGTTCTCAAGTAGCATTGCTTGTTGATCAACCATGTATCTCCACATCATTGATAAATCATTCCTTCTAAATTATTTGTATGAATGTTGTGGATATCCATATTCTAACTCTCAACCAACAATATGGACTACCTCTTGAATTATCTCCATCTAAATCCAATGACAATCCACCTTCAAATAGTGGTCACTTGAAAATATTGTGACCTAAAAAATGGCATATTAAAATACTTTATTATAAAAATAATTTTTCTCATTTATCTTCTACATATTTGTAAATCACTTAACAATCTTAGCTGAATGTTATGTGAAATTAACCTCCATAAATAGTACTAGAATTACTCAATTATGAATATGACATAAAATAAAATCCAATTATGCAAGTACACAACATTTGGACAACCCAAACACTTCATATATATTTAGAATATGAAGTACATGCACCTACCAATATCTTATCACGGGTTGTTACAAGTCAATTTCTTCAAACCCTAGTGACGGAGACCATAAGATAACATTAGCCAATAGCTCACTCCATTAGAGATCATCAACAAGCTAACATATACAATGGTGAGTCCTTTTTGGAACCTACATTTGTATCTCACAATTGTACAAGATCAACTCCCTCTATATTCTCTATAACAAGCACATTAGATAGCACTATGGTTTTCAAATGCCACAAAACCCTACCTTCTTCTCTTAAGAGAGCTATATGATAAAAGTATTTATTTTCTCCTCTAGGTATAATTCCTAGTATTCCTAGTCTCCTTAGTACAAAACCTTGACCCTAGTCTTCCCTTGACATTCCTTTGAGAAGCCTCGTTGTTAGTTTCTTAGTTGATTCAATACATAATTTGACCATTTTCTAGGGAACATACATTATTCCCCTCTTTCTATGCATGACATATATAAAATCATTTGATTTATGTGTAACCCTTCATAAATTCCAAAAATACTAGTCAATGACTGATTAATGAACTCATGTTTGTTTAGGTTGTGTAGTGGGCATATGTAAGTTTTGTTAAACCCATCAATTATTAATAACATTTATTCAGTCTTCCATGATGTCCACTAAAGTTATTGATTATGATTAATACAATGAGAGAGTTCACAAGGAAACTAGATCTTACAATGGGTATCATTTTCAACCTACAAATAAAGTTTTTGAGGTTACATTTCATGACACACCATAGAAAATAATGTTATGCTACCAAAATTCCTCCAGGGAGACTTGAAACCATTATTATTTTCCCTTCACCATATATGAGAGTTTATTGCGCATTCCTACCTAATTTTTGGGTTAGAGCACACAATGAGACAATTGAACCTCCCAAATCCAATCCCACAAATCTATTCATGTCATGCCATTTCCATGCCATGCCATTGTGATGCATGTCCCCCATCAATATCATATGCGATATATTTAAAGATTTTCAAGGAAAACTCCTTTCTCCCCAATTCATAATCATCGACTACATGGATGCACTTTCTTAGTAATGTCAATCCACCGCACCTGGGGCATGTCCCATATAAGCAAGTTTTTTGATAAAATGTACAAGCCTTCAGTCTTGTAAACAAGATGCTGTGAATAAATTCTCTAGATGATGATGACGACAATATAACTGAGAATTCATGCAAAAGGGTGTTATTAAAAACATGAAAAATATATATACATGTGTCATAATAATAACTAGACTCAATGTTATATCTACAACAACATGTGTTACAAATTGTGGTTATTCAAACATTCCAAGGCTTTCATTTATGGAAAAATATTTGGCCCAAGTTAAGTGCACTATGTATTTTCCTGAATCTCTCATACAATTACGTCTTTGTAATGTAAATATAGTGTTTAATATGGGTTTTACGATCCCTAGATCCCCTTCTCAGTTTTAGTACATCTTTTTGGTTGGAAGAAGTCCTAGTGTTCTCATGACATAAATCTTGTACTAGTCCCTTAACTGCTCCAATTAGTTTCATGTCAAAATGAGGTAGCCTACCAGTGAAGGCCCACAAATATGGTGTGCCACCTATGTCAAGGCTATGTCATCTATGAGAATACTTTCTAAGGGTTTTGACATCGTATTTCATGAGGTGTGAGGCTTGTTGTAGAAAACAATCTTTTCTTGTGATATTGCTAACAATTGATTGTGAAAAGACACATTGAGTTGCATTGTGGTATTTAGAACGAGATTTCTTACCAATTCTTTGAAAAACATCTATAAGGTTTCTAAAAATATGATGACTTGTTTCTAAACTTTTGATTGTTTTAATGCCTAAAATTCTCCTAACAGTAGTCAATCTTCTAGATTTTAACACAACCAAAAATATTGACATTTAGTAGCATCAAATTTTGGTTCAAAATATTCTTTAATGATTTCATAAGAATTATAACAAATAGTAAAGTTAGGTAACTTACCTTCAAGTCATTCTAGACCACTTTCATCAACCCATATGAGTTTATGAGTTCTTCATCACACAATACTCAATCTAGGTAGGGACGATGAACCCCTATTCTAGCGCTCTTGAACTCCCTGCTGTGGAGTTAACAATGTTTCAGTTTTTTCCCCTTCAATCACTGGCATATCAAATCTACAAGAGAGTGGACATGGGATTGACTAGTTTATGTAATGTTTGATTTTCCAACAAGAGGTTTCACCATATAAAATTCTTCACCACAATGTTGTACACTAGTTGCATCTCTAATTTCATCCATTGTATAATCAACTCCAAGAAAATCCTCCATCATCTGGTCATCCACAAAAATTTGTATTGATGAGATACTGGATGGATTGGTCTCTATTGAACTTGTGCACTTTTCTTGTCGTAATGGACGAGAAACAAAAATGACATCTATCATGCTAAAAATTTGATTGGCCTCTTTTGAAAGCATACAATTTGACATACGTAACTTTTCCTTTTATCTTTCTTCTTCTACCTTTTCGATCAGCTTCTCTTTTCTCGAGGACTTTCTTTCTTGAATCCATCGATTCCCCATGTTTAAAGAAAAAAATTGTCTTCCAAACACCCCACCACAAATTTGTCTTGGTATTACACAATAAGACACAACTAACAATTCCAATTTGAAGTGGACAAATTTGTCTTCTTATTACAAAAGAAGACACAACTAATCATTCCAATTCCAATTGGACAAATTTGCCTTGGTATTACACAAGAAGACAACTAACAATTCCAATTCTAAGTGGATAAATTTGTCTTGGTATTACACAAATAACAATTCCAATTGGACAATTTTTTCTTCCAATTCCAAGAAGACACAATAATACACAAACAACAATTCCAATTCCACTTGGACAAATTTGTCATCCAATTCTTCTCACAATGGTCTTGCAATAACACAAAATTGTTTATGAATCAAATAACAATGCTAAAATAAGAAAAACATGTATGTGCACTCTATTTTTGTGTGCATATGTAGGGAAATATTTTTCAGGCTTGATATAGATGAGGTAGTGGAGTGTGCTTAGCACCAAAACATTTCCAATGGGAATGTGCACATACATGTTCTAGGAATGTGCATGCATTCCTGATAGGCATAAAAAAACAAAAACTACAAAGCTATCAAGTCATAAGAGAACATGTAAACTCTTAATGCAACATATATAGAACTTATTATAGACCAAACATCTTATGAATAAATATTTATAAGGGTATGGGGATAACTAGGACCTAAGGAGTTAGGATTGAAAGCTTTTTCAAGCATGGAGAAATGGTTAGAGCACCAAGATGTGGGTGATGTGCGTGTGAGGGTTGTGGGGCCTTTAACAAAAGGTATATGCATAGTGCACTCAGGGATTGAATTTGGCAGGGTTTAAGGTTTGATTATAGGTTATTCCTGGGCTTATATGGAGCTAGGGGGGTCTAGGTCATGGTATAAATATATCTCTAGAACTATGTTGTGGTCTAGGTAATGGTCTAGGTCTATGTCATGGTCTATGTCATGGTCATCGTATAGGTCTAGGTCATGGTCTAGGTATTTGATTCGGATTTTATGAGCATAAAGAAATGACTATAGATTATTAACATATGCTTAACACAAAATAACAGAGATACAGTAAAATTGGTTTTCTATTCAATAAGAAAATAAGTTGAAACTGTAAAATGCAGTGGAAAACAAGCTTGCTATAATGGTGGTGACTTATCTCTAAGAAGAGATGTGACGGTTGTGCTCATTCGCAAGAATATGGTTACAATGAGGCTCTGAAGGCATTTTACAATAAAAAGGAATGTAAAAAACCCTAGACATCCAAAAACCTAACCCTAGGATACGAAGCGCCAAAAGTCAGGTGGGCCCCATTTGGGTAAGTTAGTACATCAACTTCTCAGGGTCGTAATGTTTGCATACGATCTTCGTTTTAGGCACACGATAGCCTGTTGGAAAGGTTTAACCGAGAAGAACAATTTTCAACTGGCTCAAGTCAATGCCTTTATCAACCACCTGGGCCCCAAATCCCAAAAAATTTCATTTAGGGACTCAAAACAACCCTAGAAGTTTGGAACCCGAAAAATTGTCGAAAAACTGCCAAGGTGGAAAACTGTTTTTAGAGCTAGTGGAATAGGTGGGTGGCCACCAATATCCACCTAGATAAGTCTTGCAATCTATAGGTATTTCTATGTCCAGGTCTAGGTCTAGGTATTGATATCTATAGGTCAAGGATATTTCTTTCCTTGCGATGTAGGGAGGGGAGGTGCAGAGACAAGAATAAATAGAGTGTGAGAGGGGGAGAGGGGAAGACAAAGAGAGTGAGAGAGAGTGAGAGACATGGATATAGAGAAGGGGGGGTAGCGAGAGAGAGTGAGAGGAAGGGGGAGAAAAGAGGGAAGGGTGGTTAGATATAAGAAAAGAGAGAAAGGTGGGGAGAGTGGGGGGAAGAGATGGAGGGGGATACAGGGAGCGAGAGAGCGAGGGCTAGATGCAAGAGGTAAAGAGATAAGGGGGTAGAGATGGATTTTTTGAAATTGTGATAGGGTGGGAGGGGAATACCAAGAGTGGGGGATATAGAGAGAGTGAGAGTGGTACTAACAACAAGGAGAGAGAGAAAGAGGTTGTATATGTAGGATATATAGTGGGAGGGAGGGAAAACGGGGAAGAGGGAGGGGGAAATAGACAGAGAGAGGGGATGAGACTTGGAGTGGGGCAAGAGAGAGGGGGTGGGGGAGGGAGGGAGAGAAATATATGGATGGATATAGAGATGGATAGAGTCTAATAGGGTGTATATAGAGAGGGAGTCGAACATTGATTATGAATAAATAATATTGAATCCAATAAAATATCATTCTTATATTAAAATAAAAAAGTAGAGTCAAGGTACCATAATGATCATTAAACCATGTGAAATCATTATTAAGCCATAGGTGAATAGTCATATCCATAAAATATCATTATTAAAAAAGAGGTATAATTATATTGCACTTAGGGCTTGGGTATGGATGGGGTTAAGGGTAGAGTATAGGTTGTGCATAGGTTTAGATGGAGCTAGGGGAGTCTAGGTCATGGTCTAGGTCATGGTCATGTTCATATAAGTAATCGTATAAGTACTCCATTGGAAGAAGAAGAAAAAAGTAACACTCACATTATAGGCAAGGCTACATTTCTCTGTTGTACATATCCTTTATTCTCTATGAGACCTGCCTCATATTTGGATGGACATAGAGAGAGGGAGGTATAACTAGGGGAAAATAGAAGGATGAATGGAGGGAGAGAGAACTAGGGGAAAAGAGAGAGTGAGAGTGAGAATAACAACAAGGAGATAGAGAAAGAGGTGCTAGATTTAGGGGAGAAATAAATGAGAGATGGTGGGAGGGAGGGGGAGAGAGAGGGAAGAAGGGGGTAGAGAGAGAATGTGTGAGTGTGAGAGAGGGGAAAGAAAAAGAAAGGGACGAGGGATAGACAAGGAGTGTGTGAGGGTGTGAGAGGGAGACAAATAGAGGGTGTAGAGAGAGAGTGAGAGGAAGGAGGGGAAAGATAGTGGGGAGGGATAGATGTATGAGAGAGAGAAGAGAGATAGTGGGAGGGAGGGGGAGGGAGAGAGGGAGGGAGGAGGGGGTAGAGAGAGAGAGAGTGAGACTGAGTGTTAGAGGAAGGGGGAGATAGATGGAAGGGGGGGGTAGAGAGATATAAAGAGAGAAATGGGGGGAGATAGATGGAAGAGGGGGTAGAGAGATATAAAGAGAGAAATGGGGGGAGAGTAGAGGAGAGAGAGGGAGGGGGATACAATGAACGAGAAATGGAGGGGGATACCGAGTGAGGGGGGAAGAGGGAGATAATGGGAGGGAGGAAAGGAACCAATGAGAGTAAAAGATAGTTTGAGAGTGGGATGAAGAGATTGAGGGATAGGGTAGAGAGGGGGGGGATGGCGAAATAAGGGGAGGGAGGGAGAGATATAGAAAGAGTAAAATAGAGGTTGAGAGTGATATGGAGAGAGATGGAGAGGGAGGTAGAATGAGAAAGAGAGAAAGAGGGGAGAAGAGTGAGAGACTAACAAAA
>JASDQU010101417.1:337836-383722 GCA_032191745.1 Picea mariana | reverse complement strand
TTTATTTTTTAATGAGATTGAGGAGGATAACATATGCTCGATATAGCTCATCCTTTAGATGAGTCCCTCAACATATGTTTAACGAACATGAAGAAGGAGGAGTTCGTTAAACATATGGGTCCTGGAGATTGGACTCATATAAATACTTCAATGCATAGATTTACGAGCCCAAAGAAAGTAAACTCGATGGTTTTTCATGTTTATAGAGTCTAAAAAGAACTTAAAGACTACTCCATGGATGACTTTTTTGTAAATTTAGTCTCCCAAGCCCCAAAAAAGTGTACAGCAATACAAGGGAGAACTCTTCTAATCATGCTTGACTAGAGTATTCATTTTTCATAATTAGTATCGAGAGGTCAAAAAAGAGATAAACTACCACTTGAAAGACACCATTTATAACCTTTTAATGAGTGTGAAAGGAAACAAGCTCACTCGACAATATTTTCATGTTTAGGGAGTCTGAAAAGAGCTTAAAGGAGAATCCAAAGAGTTTTTTTTTGTATAGCTTTTAGAAGTCTGAAAAAGAGATAAAAGTGTACTTGGTAACCTATTATCATGTATTAACAAGCATAAGAAAGAACAAATATTGAGCTAGGTAACCTATTCTCATATATTTACGAGAAACATAAAGAGAAAAGACTAATATCGTTCTAGAAAAGTATACTACGTTACGATGGGAACGACCCCCAAGAGAGGATCACTGCTAACAATGTGTATTTCTAGAGGTATTCCCCCCCCCCCCCAGCTTTCATGATAGAACCTAGTGTTTTTTTTCCAGCATGATTCCTAGAAGCTGGAGGCCTGCTCCCCAAGCATCATTTCCTCTAGCGATTGTTCTTGTTTCCTCGTTTAGGCATCTGGCTACTAATAGGAACATTTTCACTAGGAAGAGGAAAATAAGGTTCAAGTATTCGATCTAGAGTGAGACTTGATTCAAATGGAGAGGGGTTTGTTTCATTTTTTAACGATCTTGATAGAGACAATGAACTATGCTCATTAGCATCCGTTTTATTTTTTAACGAGCTTGACATAAGAAAATAAATATGCTCGTTGAGACCAGGTACTACCAAAGGATAAAATTATGATAGGGATTATTGCACTTGAGTAAAAATCATATTTAACATGGAAACCTATGTGGTGGTAGGAGCAGGAAAAGGAAAAACCCCCATGAGCAAGAAATCCTTAAGGAGACCTACTCCTACACTCTCAAAAATATTTCATCCTAGAAAAGGGACATTATTTGTTGCAACATTGTGGAGATATGGAGTTGTATAGTCAAGTTGGTCAACAATGATAATATTTCCTTGATGGGTGTTGGTTCAGGGGTAGACCCGAGGTTAAAATTTAACAGTGCACTAACAATCCCTAACTACTGGCCCTTTCGACAACACCTGTGAAGCAGATGAAGTCTCACTCAAAGTAGCAATAGGGGGGTTGCAGGAAATAGGTGTCTACAACCAGAGGAAGTGCGAGATAATTCCAGAATAACCTAGAGATTATTAACAGTATTATTCTTAACTTCGCGAAGTTAGTTATATTTCTTATCTTCCGTAGGGAAAGAAACAATGCAATAATAGTATAATTAGATATAAAATAACACGACATCAACCACATAGAACAACAAGATTTTACATGGTTCACCCTCCCCCTTGGGCTACGTCCACAGAAATGCATTTATTGATCAAATATATGAAAATATACAGTTCTATCTGTGCACTCAGCTACAGATCATTTTCTCTCTTCCTCTTTCATTTCCCTCCCTACACACCCAACTGTAGGGTAGATCTTCGCACCCAGCTGAAGATCCAAAAATACAAGAATGCTTTAAGACTTAACACTTTTTCCTCTCGATCTCTCTATTATTCCCCTCTCAACTCTTCTTAGACCTCTATTTATCCTTCTATGACTCTTAGAAGCACTATACCGAAGTCCAGGTGCAAAAACCCTAGGTACCAAACCCTAGGTCCACATAACTCTCATTTTAAGGACTTCGTTGACATGTTCTTCCTTCTTCTCCGCGAGGTGCTCAAAATCACCCATTAGTATCTTCTTGTTGTTGTTGACTTGTCCACGATCTATCCTCTTTGCTTCTTTGTCTTCCTTGATCTTCTCTTTCAACGAATTTCTTTCCCCTCCTCGGTTTGTGTGCTTTTCGTGCACTTCATATTTGTTTTCTTCCTTAATACCTGAACAAGGGACAAAAGGCCCCCAACACTCACATGTGACTCATCCCAATTCACTACAGGGTCAAGCCTCCTGTATTACTTCAACTGCAGACCGCACAGTGCAGCCTGTGATTTCTTATTTGTCCCTCCTGTCATGTGCAAACTGCATTTTCTGTGTCTAGTACCCAATTTGAATTGCACATGGCACCTAGACCCTTCTTCTTTTCTTTTACTAGGATTTGCGAGGCATCTGGTTGTCATAATACAGTTTCAACCGGCTCCCATTTACTAAACCATCCTTTCATTCTCCATTAAGGGTCTTCAACTGTGCAACTCCACCCTATGTAACAAAGGAAACCTCGAATGGCCCTAGCCAGTGTGTCCCGAACTTTCCTGGATGCTTCATGAACTTGTTTTCATATAAAAGTACCAAATCTCCTTGTTTAAAATCTTTCTTCTTGATATTCCTATTATGGTAAGCCTTTTCTCATTCTTTTTGTACATGTTGATGAAATCCTGCGATGAACCTATCTTCCTCTAGTTCCATCAACTGCATGAGCATGTCTTGAACAATGTTGGTGTCATCCATACCTATGAATGTTGCAATTCTTAAACTAGGAACCAAGTATTCCATAGGTACCACTGCTTCCAAGCCATAAACTAGCTTAAAGGGAGTCTGCGTTGTTAGCTTTTTGCAAGTAGTTCGATAAGCCCATAACATTGTTGGAATTCACAAATCCCAATCATCTTTGTTAACACTGCAAATCTTTGTCAGTGTTGTCTCCAAGATCTTATTGAAAGCTTTGACTGTACCATTCACCTGTGGGTGGTATGGTGTGCTCTTATGATGGTGAACTTCGAACTCCTGAGTCAAGGCTTCAATACTTTTGTTAATGAAGTGTGTATCTTTATCACTCATAAGGATCTTCAGGCATCCAAATATGGTTATGATATCATCAAAGATGAACCACACAGTTGTAGTTGTACTGCAATATTTAACTACTCTGGATTCTGCCCATCTGGTCAAATACTCTATAGCAGTGATAATCTATCGAGCTATTGTGTTATTTCTTGGTGGGTTGATAGGTCCCACAAAGTCAATTGTTCATTTCTCAAATGCCTGTAAAGTTAGCTGAGGTGCTAAAGGCATCTCATCCCTTCTGGATGGCTTCCCTACTCTTTGACATACATCATAGGATCTGTAGTATTCTTTATCATCCTTATGTAAAGTGGGCCACCAGAGGCCATCTTTGAGAACCTTCTGCATTGTTTCTTTCCCTGCATACTGTCCTCTTGCAATGCCTTCATGTGCTTCTGCAAGGATCAATGGTATTTCAGACTCCATAACGCATCTTCTTAATATATCATCTAGTCCCATCTTATATAACTGTCTAGCTATAAGTTGAAAATATGTATCGTGGACTACCAAATGTTTCTTATGAATAAATGTATACTCACGAGGTGCCATTCATGTGGACAGGAACTGGACTATCTTGATGAAGTGATCATCGTCTTTGTTGATGGCCAACAACTGTGCATCTGGTAGTGTATCATCCAAACTAGTAGGTTCCTCTCCATGTTCTAACCTAGATAAGTGGTCAGGTCCCTTATTCATTCTTCCTGACTTGACCATGATATCAAAGTCATACTCTTGGAATAATAGTAGCCATCTACATATTCTCCCCCCCAACACTGGCTTGTTGACTAAGTAATTCAATGCAGAATGATCAATGAACATCTTAAAATGTCCTCCCAAAAAGTAGTGTCTAAACTTTTGCATCACATATACCATAGCTAAGCCTTCTCTTTTAGTGGTAGTATAATTCATTTCAAATGTAGAAAGCTTCTTGTTATGAAAGGCTATAGGGTGGTCAATATCTCCTGCACCTGGTTGTGCCAAAACTTCTCCTAATGCAATGGATGAAGCATCGACATGTAAATTGAATTCCTTACTCCAATCTCAGAAAACCAAAATAGACACAGTGACCATTTTTTTCTTTAGTGTGTCAAATCTCTGTTGGCATTCTTCTGTCCATTTAAACTTACTATCCTTCTTTAATAKCTTCTCAATGGGTGTTGTTATCTGTGCATAACCCTTAATAAAATTTCTATAATATCCAGTGTGTCYCAATGCAGTGCACAACTGTCTAACCGAAGTAGGAGGAGGTAGATCAACAATGATAGCAATCCTGGAAGGATCTACCAACAACCCCTATTTAGACACAATGTGTCCTAACAACAATCCAAAAGGTGAAAATAAAATGCACTTCTTCAAGTTCATGGAAATCTGACATTGCCTGCACTTATCTAACATTAATCTCAAACATTCAATATGATCTTTCAATAAACTAAAAACGATGCATTCATCAAAGTATGCCTCCAAACAATTATGTACAAATTTCCTAAATGCTTCGACCACCACCCTGGAAAATATGGATGGGGCATTCTTCAAACCGAAAGGCATCATAGTGTACTGAAAAGAACCCCATTCTGTTGCAAATGTAGTCTTATGTTTGTCCTCCTTAGCAATTCTAATCTGGTGATAGCTTGAAAATCCATCTATGAATGAATAAACTTCCTATCCTCCTACATTATCTAGAACTTCATCAGTAAAAGCTGTAGGAAATGGATCGTGTAAACATGCATCATTCAATTTCCTTAGATCTACACAGATTCTGAGTTCTCTTTACTTCTTATCTTGGACCACCATAGGGTTGATCCATTCAGATTCTTCAATTGGTTCTATGATTCCTTCTTCCAGCATTCTATCTAATTTGATCTTAAATTTCTTCTTGTACTTGGGATTCAGTATGTAAGGCCTCTGCTTGAAAATCCTTGCATCTTCTTTTAAAGGAATCTTCATTTCTCCCCTGGGCCCTTTAATGCCCTTCATGTCTGTGAACTTGGTTGGAAACAAGTTCTGATACTCATGCAATAATTTTGTAATCTTAATAATAGTGGCATCATCCCAATAGTATCCAATATTTGCTAACTTAGGTGTGTGCTATGTTCCAATGTTAACCTTCTTAATTTTAATAGGCTACCCAACAAAAGGTAATTCAATCCCTGGCCCTTATATATCTCTTTTTCCTTCAGTTTCTAAAATGTTCACATTCCTAGGGTCATCATCCTCATCAGCATTAATATTATAACAACCCTGTAACTTTTGAAGAGGTGCAGTCAATTCATCTTCTTCTTATTCAAGAGGGAGGTTAGGTACTTCCTCAAAGACCTTCTATCTTACAATTTGTAAATCATGATCTACTGTTGGGTAATGACTTTCAAATAGGAATGTAGCTATAAATTTTTGGGTCATACCATACCAATATATAGTGGCTAAGTGCAGTTATGCTTGAAGGTACCAATTGATAGGCGTAGTATCTAAGGTGTTAATGAACTTATGTACCCACTATTATTTAGGAACGTTGCTCTAGGCTTCCACACAACTTTGCATATGGTCCTTAGGAAAACTCTAACTTGTGTATTGAACTTGACAACCTTCATCTTGGTCGAAAAATCACACTATCAACAAGGTGCGACATTGTACCCATTCCATGATGTTCTTCTTGTGGGATTCCCACCATCTAGATGGCGTTTCTTTCAAGGCTTCGTCTACTGCCAACAACCTCTGTTGTATTGGTACAACTCTTTCAAATTCAAGTATAAATTTCTCTAAATTATTCAAACCATAAAATGTAGGAATATTACTTACTTTTGTTCCAATCCAACGAACTTCCTTGGTCAATCTAGCACACCTCCACGTAGAGACTTCATACATTCTGTTCTGCCAATTTTCCAATGCTTCTTCTGAATTTGACGAGCATGCACTCTCACTTCACCAACTTAGATTTCCATTCGTTGTAGGATAAATATAATCTTGTTGTCCTGTTGTCAGTTTATAGATGTTCTCTAGCTTGTAGGTGCGGTCTTCTTCTCTTATAGGTTTTGTGTATCTGCAACCTTCATTGGGATCAAGAGGTGCAATGACCCTAAGGCCATCACCCTCAAATGTCATTCTTCTCATTTTTAGGTCAATAACATTCAAATTGTTGAAAGCCCAATCAATACCCAACAACGCAGGATAATGACAATTATCATCAACAATCTCGATCACTTCGAAGTCTGCAAATCTCGTCACGCTGTCGATGTCCACAGGGACATACTCTAGTCTTCCAAAGGGGCTCACCGCCTATTGATTAGCCATCCTAAGCCTAATAGGAGAGTAAATCAATTTAGGGTTTCCCATTAATACCCAAGTCTTCTTTGTCATAACATTTACTTCTGATCCCAGGTTGAGGACCACATATTCCACGTTGTAGTCTCCAATCTAAGCACTAAGGTGCAGTTCCTTTCTTGTCCTCCTTTTTCTAGATACTTGGTTCACAACTCTACTCAGCGGATGATATAATCTTCCCATTTCATATTGTCTTATCAAGTTTTGTAGTTCCTTCACAAATCTTTCATCTTTAATCAAATTGATACAAGTATACAATAAGTCCATAAGCTTTCTTACCTCTTTTCCTTTCCTAAGTGGGATAGACTGATCAAATGCTGGAGGAATTTCACATTCCCTTACTTATGGTTGTTCCCTATATGAAGAAGCCTGTTCACCTACAAATTCTCTTATTTCTTCCTCAAAAGTATGTTTTTCTTTTCTTGGATCAAACAATTGTGCCTTCTCTGAAGATCTTCTGATCCTTGATCCATCTATAGTATTTCCTAGAGTCACCCTATCTTCTCCTATGACAAAACCTCCTCTAGTAATAACAACGACTTTGAGCTCCTCACCACAAGGTTCAACTGATATTAGTTGGACTTGTTGGTTTCCACCTCGTCTTTCCTGAAATTTGTCTAACAATACTAGACAGCCTTCAATGACATGGTCAAATGAATTATAGTAGTTTCATGTGGTGCAAGGGTTCCGAAAATGCATTTCCAAATGACTTGATTGGGCACATTTATAGCAAATAATCTGGCCTCAACCTCGACCCATGCCTCCTCCTCATCCTCTTCCTCTGAACCCGCCGCGAGGATTGAAGTTTCCTCTTCCTCGGAAATTGAATTGTGCAGCATTCCCTTCTTGTTGTAATTCTCCTTGAATTCTATATGAATCCCTTGACCTTTCATTCATGAGGTCATAAGCCCTACAGTCCTTCTCATCATACCCCACATATTTCTAGAATGTACAATAAGTATTTGTGGGCATTTGGACATATTTCTGCATGTAATAACATTCACCAAGGGTTCTTAGATAAATCGTTGAATGCAGACATAAACTAATATCCCTAGGTCCACTTGGATCTAGAACAAAACAAGACGAGACATGACTCTTTCCCTAAGTTGATACCATTGAATTTACTACCAAATAAAGAATAGATGACATACCTTTAGATATCGCTTCCTTATATCTCTGTTGTCCCTGCTTTGCTCCGATACTCTTGTGAAATTAGATCTGCAATGACACAAACCAACCAAAGTGAAAGAAACAATTTTAGATTCAATGGAAACCTAAACATGTGATCAAGGAGTCATGTAATAAAAACGCTAATGATTTTATGGGAAGGAAACATGTCACCATATCATATTAAGTAAAAGTGGAAGATACAACCAAATTGCCTTGATGTCGTAAGTTCCCTTTCGGTGGTCCTTTGTCCCAACACACACATACACTTGCTTCGAATTTGTATGAAGATGATCCACAAAATCTTGATGGAAAACTGGAGGCCACAAGCATAAGTTGTAACAAGATCCTTCACACAGTATTCAACCTATTCTTTCAGCAATTCTTTGCTCAATCTTGCTTAACTTTTTCCATGAGAAACCCATCATTATATAGGAGAAGGTGGAGTGGTTACAAGGATGAGCATGATCCCACCAAATCAGAGAAGCCAGTAAGACCACAACCATATAGACGCCACCTCACTTTCCATAATATTATCCTTCTAGAAACTTCTAGAAACTTCTTCCTTTCCTAAGCTTCAAACGCTGCCACACCCTACCTATATAGAAGGATGCAGAAATCCTGTGAGCCAGGCATAGAGCAGCCTGCGAAAATCAAGGATTTCCACACTATGTACCTCTGTCAGCGCGACGTAATTCTAAAGATATTCCTTGTAGGGGAAGAACTTAGTCATTTTTCTCACGTAAAAGATAGTTTTGAGAGCCTGAACACATGTCTATAGGGTCATCATCAGAGTGACCAAAATAATGTGTAACACTAGGGCGATGTCTAGTTCTATATACCTCGCACCATGGTAAAGTATCCAACTTCAAAGGGTTAGGAAAGGCCAAGTATTCATTAAATAAAGGACAATGCTCTTTGTCATGGCTCTCTTCTTTACATCTGATACACCAGATGTCATCTCTTTTCTCCTTTCCTTTATTTTTTTTCACATCTTCAACCTGTAAAGATAAACTAGTTACTTGATTCAAAATCTGACTGATACCTAGACTAGATTCTCCTACAGGGTTTGCTTCTAGTTTCATGGAAATCTCTAATGCTTCAGCCTACGAAGTGACCTTCTATTGCATCAAATTAAATTTAATGTGCGGCATGAGGGAAGCATGTTATGAACATAAAATATACATAAATAGATATTCATAACATAATTATAGTTAATAAATAATAATTATTAATAATGAAAGGTCGTGTCTCAAAGGACATGACTATTGGTAAAGGGCACCCCTGCGTGGGTATATAAGCAAGCCCTCATTCTCAATTGTAATCATCTTATCATCTATCTTATTATTCATTCTTATTACATATATATTTGTCCATATGGATTTGGTTACTATATTCCAGATATTTTGGGATTAATTTTGTGTGAGCGAACTTTGTTCGTCTCATTGTTTATGTTGTTCGTCTAGAATTTGAAAACTTAAATCGCTTGTCAAGGTATGAAACCTCTGATCAAATTCCAAAACAGGTTCAGGCACCTTCTTCTTGATTTCCTTTAACTTTTGTAATTCACTGCTACTCCGACTTAGGTTTCTTGAACTCTGCACTCAACGCAATCTTGATTTCATTCAACGGTTTAGGTTGTACAAATCCTATAACAAATTCATATACCAGCTCAATGCACGATCCCTCAAGGTAATACTAAACCGATCCCTCTTAACATCTTCATCGGTGACTTTCTTAATGCTCCATACAACTTCACATAAGAACCAGTGTTGGTCAGGATCCTCAAATCCATATCCTATGAAAATGGGTAACCTCATTTTGTCTGCCATGTATTTTCCTTGGTTTTTCAACTGAGTATGTACTAAACTTCTTGTAACAGTGCTATGAGTTCTTTGATTACCCTGGTTACACTGGTTACTTACTGGTGCTAAAACAAGAGGAGGAGTAGTAATACTTACTTCGATGGTAGGCGCAGTCCCTGAAGTTTCTGGTTCTTCTTGACGAAGTTCTTCAATCTCTACTTCATATGCCCTTGCGAACTCTGAACACTCTTTGTCTGAGTTCCCTGTGTCTTCTCCGCTGTAGAAATATTCATCTTGTGCCAATGGACTGTAACTCTATTTAAACAGGTTCGCAAGAGGAACCTTTCTGAATGATCTCCCACTGCACGTGTGTCCAACCTCTGCATCACTGTCGTTGTCTAAATTTTTGAACATTAGCTTTAAAATCCAACTTACGGTATCTTTGAGATATTCTTCCCATGCAATAACATCTTAATCTTTAGTTTCAAAAAGTGTAGAAACTTTCCTCTAGGTCCCTTGAAGAAATACCTCTCTACTTGACTATATGATTCTACTTTGTTGATAGAAAAATTAGTATTGTACCCTTCGAAGCAGTGCTACCCAGATCTGAGTGACTCGGGATGAGTCACAGGTGAGTGGTGGGGGCCTGTTGGCCCTCAACTAAGTTTTGAGGAAATCTTGGTTAGGTTTAAGAATTTGGACTTCGACACAATGATCGAGGAAGGAGCACCCAGGCAGAGTTGAGATCACGGATCTCAGTTGTTTTGTGGGCTTTGTGGACCCAACATGGGGTTCTTAGAGTTTTGTAATGGGTTATGGGATGTCGACCCATGGATTTACCTATGATTAGGCTTTTTTGTAAATGTAAAAGTATAAATAAGTAAGAATGTAATGTAGAAAGGAGTCAATACCTTGCAAGGCTAAGTGCAAGTAGTTTTGGGTTGCTTAGTGAAATAGACTGTGTATGTAAGGCTATGTGCGTAATAGAGGAGTTAGCTCTGTGCCTTGACCTGATTTTGGGAAGGTGGATTTGGTGCTTAGTGCATAGATCACCTGTCTGGTGCGAAGCTTGGCTTTATCGCTTAGTGCACAAGAGTAGATGAATGTAAGAGATTAAAGCCTAATAAATTACAATAAGCAGTTGGTGGACATAGCCCCACACTGGGGTGAACAACATATATCATGTGTTGATGTTTTTCTTTGTTCTATGATGTTTATGTTGTGGGTCTTCTTAGTGCATTGATTGTTATGTATGATAAATAGATCTATTAATGGTTAGTGCTTTATTTATGTTGAATATGCTAGATCTAACTTATGATGCTAGGTGCAATGTGTATTTTGTTAGTGTTACTGCGTTGATCTATTCTTAGGGTTTGTTCTGTGATGTGAATAAATTTGATAAACTAATGCATGTAGTTCTTAAGTACTTTGCAAAGTAATTGTAATCACGGATTTTTGTCCCAGCTTGGTTACAGACACCTGATTCCTGTAACCCCCCCTGCCTCTACCTCAAGTGAGACTTTGCCTACTTCATAGGTATTGCCAAAAGGATCGGTAGTTAGGGTTTTGTTGGTGCATTTTTGAAGAGTTTAAACCTGGGTCTGCCCCTATGCCAACACATGCAAGGCTTTCTACGAAGTTTGTGTCCGATTCTTCAATGTGTTGGCCACTTCCAGGAGGTGTTCTCCCAGTATAAAAATTTGGATCTTCGATCATTCCTTCGTAAGAAAATTTGGGTTGAGGTTCCTGAACATCAGGTTACATACCTTTTGTACTATGATATCTTCGATCCTAAGGCCGACTATGAAAGTCAAAGAAACACACTCCTAAGAAAACTAAAATCAATCAACCAAGCAACAATAGATTCAAGGATCTTCTGAAGATGGGATATCAATCCACCAATGAAGAAATGAGAAGCAGTTACCCCAACCTCCACGTAATATCCCTTCTCGGTGCAAGAAACCCTCCCTTTCACAGGATCACCCTCCAATGGTACTAAGAGTGTGATACGATGTCTTCCCTAGGTACCATGGGAATCCCCCCAGAGTCACCTCTGTAGATACCTAAGAAAGGCCACTAAGGTTACCAACTCAAAGCCAACCTCCAGGCATGTAAAATCGATAGTCGGGACTGAACGTATGGTCAGAATATCAAAGTCTGAAATTCTTCTAGAGTACTGGGACACATGGACTAGTGGAATCCAGAGGACCCCGAATGGATTAAGAGTTCACGAAATACCGAGACCAAATGAGTCAGTGACACTTCAGGAAGGACCTCCAATATCTGATCTTTCCGCTATGATTGTTCAATATTTTTAGGGGTGATCTTCTCTTCTCTTCCACATGAGACCTCGTGTTTATCCCCTATGTTAGAGGGGGTTCTCGGATATGCTTATATGAAAGTTGTATTTGTTCACTCTTTAGTTCTCTATAGTTTGTTTAGTAGTCTTGGACAATTTATTCACTTCTCCTAATCCAAAGACCCTAATACTGTGCTATTGTTGGTGTGCTAAAACCAAAATATGTTCTGGTTGATTTTATTAGTGTGTGGTTGTTACCCATGATTGTGGTCGTCATGATGATGTATTGATGATGGTGTACTCGGGCTCTTCATATGAACTTTCTCCTGAGAAAAGTTACTTTCATCTCTTCACAAAAACCTCATTTTTGAAGAAGGTTCGCAGGCTACTAGTATATTTGGCTGCGAGAATGACCCATTCTCACAGGCTGCTTTAAGCCAGGGTGCAAACTTCTCACACTGTGTTGAACAGCTAGGGTGCAAACTCCTCCTAAAGCAAGGAAAAAGATGAATTCTTGATGCTTCTAGAAGGGAATCTTCTAGAAGGATGGGTTGGCATTCGAATGGTTATCCTAGTACTGGATTCCTTGATATTTTGGGATCATTCTTATCCAAGTAACTATATCTCCTTCTCTCCTATATATTGAGGGAATTCTTATGGAAAAGGTTAAGCAAGATGCATTGGAGAATTGGTGAAAGAATTGTGCGAAGGATTGAGCTTGAACAACAGCTTGGAGACTCCAACAAGTTTATCCAAAGGAGTTGATCTTCTTCATGCAAAGAGTGAGAAAGTGTGTGTGTCGGAGCCAAGGGCCATCGAAAGGAAGTTTGTGACATCAACGCTCAGGTTGTAATCTTTACTTTCCATTAATATGATACAGTGGCATGTCCCTTTCCCATAAAGCTATTTCCACTTTATTATATAATTCCTTGATCATATACATAGATTGATTGTTGAATAGATTGTGCTATCTTCACTTTGGTTGGTTTGTGTTGTCTTGGTCTTGGCTGCACGAGAGCACTGGAGCGAAGTGGGAGCAACAAAGACCATAGGAAGTGATAATAAGGTATGTTATTTGTTCTTGCCTCCTAGTTAATTCAATGGTCAAAATCTAGGGAAAGAGTCACGTCCTGTCTTGCTTTGTTCTAGATCCAGGTGGATCTAGGGAGATATGTTAGTGTATGCACCTATCGATTAATCCAATAACAGTGGTTGATTTTAATGGATTTTACTCAATGGGTTCACGGAGATGAAACTGATGATGTGTGAGAGACTTGACTCCAATAGAATGCAAGGGAATGAGATGCAATTCATTCTTTTTAATGAATTATATGCATGGAAAGGAGAAGAGTTATATTCTTATCAACACAAGAAAACACTCAAAACTATGCAACTTTCAATTTCTAGGATCAAGAAGATGCCAAACTACCAAGAAATGTTTCCAAAAATTGAAATGCACATGCAAAACTAGCTCTTTTCTAAACATGTACCAATTTTTTTTTCCTAATGAATGCAAAAAAAATCTTGTTAAATTATGTATGCAAGGAGATGTAAAAAATTTTTCTCTTCTTAACTTTCAAATATAATGAAATAGATCAATGTATGGCACAAATAAATACGAGGCAAAAAAAAATCAAACAAAGAACACTAAAAAATGACGAGAACTGAAAGAAGAAAAATGCGATACAACTTGTTCAATCAAGGACTTGAAGATATAAAAGAGAAAGAAGACAAAAACTTGTGAAAATCCTCAAAACATGAGCAATAAGAAACAATATTCAAGACTGAGTTGTGGAAAACAAGAGAGACCTAATCATAAAAAAGAGAGATGTTTTAATGAAGACGAAAAGGCTCAAAACCAAGAAACCTTTGTAAACCCTAGTTGATGAAAAATCCTAAACAATCAAACAATATGAAATCTTTGCGAGAAGAAGATCAAAGAACTGAAAAGAAGCGTGAAAGAAGATATATTGTTAACCCAAGGGGATCACAACTAGGAGATAATTTCAAACTCAAAGAAGGAAATGAAAATGAGTTATAAAGGTCAAATTCTCAATCAAACAAAGTCAAAGAGAGATTAAGATTCAATGGGATAAATGCCTTTCAAAATAAGTCTGAGAAAAGCAGGGCAGAAAGAGGAAAAAAACCAAAAAAGAGAGGTTGATGCCCCTGTCTCAAAGGGATAGAGTGCCATGGCACCCTCTAGTAGGCTTAGGGGAGCACTAGTCACCTAATGGTCCCCTGGTATACACTGCAAATGATCCATATTTATGAGCAAAACAAAATGAATAACAGACTCAATACAATAACACAGAGATACATGGAACAACAAAAGATATCCAATGAACGATAACTTTTATTCAATAAATAAAATAGGTTGAAACTGTAAAACTACAAAACTAAAAACAACTTGCTCGAATGGTGGTAGCTATATCTGAGAAGAGATGTGGCTGCTGCGTGCATTCGTCTGAGAAAAATGATTACAATGAGGCTCCAGAGTCCTTTTTAATATTACTCATGAATTCTAAAACCCTAGACATCCAAAAACATAACCCCAGGAGATGAAACACCAAAATTTATGTGGGCCTCGATGGGTAAGTTGGTACCTCAACTTCCCAGGTTGTAACTTTTTCATACGACCTCTATTTTATGTGTGTGATAGCCCATTGGTAAGGTATTTTAGAGAAATACACATTATATCATCAAAATCTAACTTCGTTTACAGTTTGATTGTTGCAATCCAAACAAACACTATTTAGGGCTTCAAAATGGCCCTGGAAGTACAGAAAGATGTACTGACATGAAAAATTCCAAAATAAGCTAGTTGGAATAGGTGGGTGACCACCAATATCCACCTAGATGTTGTGTAGGCCTTTAGGATATCCTCGAAAGTGAAAAACCTACAATTACAAAGAAATGTCATCATTACATAGAAACGTGCTAAACTAAAAACTGTCAAGAGGATTCAAGAGGAACCAATTGGAATAGGTAGGTGGCCACCAATATCCACCTGGACTAGTCCTCTCCCCTTAGGAAGAAACAATATCCATTGCGTTGAGTGCCCCCATCAAGTGAGTAAATTTCTGTTAAATTTGGTCTTGGATGAGCCACTTTCCTTGGTGTAGGAGTTTCCCTGCTTTGACAACCAGATAAATATGGATCCTCTGTTGGCGAGTGCCCTTGACCTGTGTGTCCAATATTTGATCATTGTATTCATGTTCCATGCAGTTAGGGTTGAGCTCTGTTAGTGTCAACTGTTTTGTGATATTCGAGGTGTCCAATAATGGTGGAAAATATGGTCGGAGGAGGTCCACATTGAAAACTAGGTGCAATCCAAGGAAGGGGGGAGTGTTGAGATCAAAATAATTGTCACACACATACTTGGTGATAATGTAAGGCCCATAATGAAGTGGATGAAGCTTTTGATGGGGCCTTGTAAGGTGTTCTTTCTGCAAATGTAACTAGACCTTATATGCCACCTGAAACTTATGCGGTACTCGGTGTTGATCATGGTGCTTCTTGTAATTAGCATTGGATTTCTGCAAAATCTCATGGTCATGTTGGCGGATGTGCTGAATCCGCTCAATGAATCTAGTGGATTTTTCATCCTCATATTGAAAATGGGAAGATTTTGTTTATGTGGTTGCAAGAGGTAGTGCAACATCAATGGGAACCAAGGGTTAGAATCCCAACCCCACCTGAAATGGGCTATGGTCGTTGGATGTATGGATAGCCCTATTGTAGTTGTGTTGAACATAGGGAAGACTCTCATCCCATGTACGTGAATGCTTAGAGTTCTACGTGCGCAGGATATTCACAATCATCTAATTGACGACCTCTATTTGGACATTGATTTGAGGGTGGAAGGCAGTGGATTTAGTGAGTTTGGTGTCCAACAGTGACTAGAGACTTGACCAAAATGTGTTGAGGAACCTATTGTCCCGATCGGAGATGATGGTCTATGCTATCCCAAAATGGACCTACACTCATTCAAAGAATATCTTGGCAGTATTTTTCATTGTGATTCTCTTCTTGCAGGCTATGAGAATGGCCATCTTTGAAGACCGATCAACCACCACAAATACACAACCATTTCTTTTCTTGGTGGAAGGAAGGCCATACATGTAATCCATCAATATGGATTCCCAAGGCCTCTCGAGACTAGGAAGAGGGTGGTATAATCCTTTCTTCTTGATGGCTGGCTTGGAAATGGCATAGAAAATGGAAGATATGATATACTCAATGATGTCCTGTCAAATTTTTGTCCAATAAAAATGTTTATGTAGAATGGTCATAGTTTTCCCCATGCCAAAATGTCCTTCCATTTGACTGTAGAGAACCATAGAAATCGTCTTTTCATGCTCACTTGCAGGAACACAGAGGTGGCCCAGATGGCATAAGAGCCCATCTTGAATGTGAAAATAAGTGAAATTCATGCATGTACCCAAGATATGATAGGTGGTGGAAAAGTTAGGATCTCACTGATAAAGTTAGGGCCACTCAGATGCCTCATGCCCATAGGAATGGATCACGGTAGTGAGTGCAGCCATAGGAGGTCAAATGAGGCAGTCAGCGACAAGATTTGTGCTCCCTGTCTTATACTTGATGTTGAGATGGAACTATTGCAAGTATGTAGACCGCTTTTTATGGTAGTCATTTTGCAACTTCCCCTATGTCTGTATGAACTGCAGAGGCTTGTGATCAATGTGGATGATTGTCTCATTTCCCAAAATGTAATTTTTCCATTGACGATAGAATTGTACAATGGAATACATTTCCTTATCATAGGTGGGGTATTTTTGGATGGTATATGAGAGTGTCTTTGATCCAGGTGGATATTGGTGGCCACCCACCTATTCCAACTAGCTCCTCATGCTCATTTTTGTTCAATATGTTATTTTGTACTGCTTTGTAATTGCGATTTCTACACTTCTAGGGATGTCTGAATCCCCACACATCCTCCAGGTGGCTATGGGTGGCCTCTTGCCCAGTCCAACTAGTTTAATTTGTATGTTTTCATGTCATCACATATTGTTGTACTTCCAGGGCCGTTTTGGGGCCCTAAATGTTGTTTTTTTGGCTTGCCATAGTCAAACTATAGATGGAGTCAGAGTTTGACAGTAAAATGTGTAGTTCTCTTAAATACCTTTTTCAATGGGCTATCATGCACCTAAAACAAAGGTTGTATGCAAAATTTATGAACCTTGGAAGTTGAAGTACCAAATTACACCAACTTACCCATAGGGCCCACATGACGTTTGTGTGTCACCTTCTAGGGTTAGGTTTTTGGATGTCTAGGGTTTTGGCATTCATGAGTAATATCAAAAAGGCCTCTAGAGCCTCATTTTAATCCATTCTACTCAGAAGGATGGACGTTGTAGCCACATCTCTTCGCAGAAATAAGTACCACCATTCAAACAAGTCTTTCAGTTCTGCAGTTTTACAGTTTTAGCCTATTTCATTATTTAATAAAAGATATTGTTCACTAGATAGTTGTGTTATTCTTCATATATCTATGTTTATTGTATACAGTCTATTAATCAGTTCGTTCTACTACTAAATCTGGATCAGTGGTATCAGAGCGGTCTGATCTTCATTTATTTTTCTTCATGCATGTCCCCGACAAGATCTGGGTACAAGAAGTTGGGACTCGAACCAATCGAGCCATTACACGATAGATACCTTTGAGCCCAACAACAACCCATGGGGGATGAAAAGAAATGTGATCGAGCAGGAAATCCTATTAAAATTTTTCTCAAGAAATCCTTCGCGTGACAAAGGAACAAAATGATGGATAAATTCATGCAAATACTTCAATGGCATCCCACGGGAGAAGCATCTTCATCAAGTGGCCATGCAACCCCCTTCAAGGTACATGTAAATTTTGATATTCTATTATTTGAAGGATTGATAGATACGGATGTTGTAGATAAATGGTTGAATCTTCATGAAGGATATTGTTCGGTCCACAATTTTTCCAATAGGGAAAATATCACTTTTCTAGTCCTCAAGGTCATTCCCCATGTTAAAAATTGGTGGGATACTTACTCTGAGAAAAGGGTCGTGGAGGAATATACAATGTTTGTGGTGGCCACTACATGGGATTCCTTCTGGGATTCCATTAAAGAACAATACTACCAAGTTGGAAGCTATGAGGACCAGTACACCAGATGGACCACCCTATGTCAAGAAAGGGACCACACAATACCAGATTTAACCAATATTTTCCATACCCTATGCACCAAATTGGGTATCAAAGACTCTGAGCATCATATGGTGCTCAAATACCGTGGTTGTTTGCATAGATACATTCAAACATAAATGAATTTCTTGGACATTGCCTCATTGGGCACAACTTGTAGATACACTGTCAAGATCGAGCAAAAATTTAAGCAGAAACGATGAGAGTTTGGATCTGCAAACCCATCATAGTTGAAATCGGTAAAAGGAATCCCCAACCCACATAGTAAGGGACCAAGTCGATATGGCCTCCCTCAGGACAACCAATCCAAGACACAACACAAGAAGGGTAATGAGAAGATGAAGAAGGACACGATAAAATGGTGCGAGTACCATAAAATTCCTCGGCACAACAACAAAGAATGTTTCTCCAAGCAGTCCCTCGTGGTTGAGCTGAAGGCTTTTGATTCAAAGGTCGATTATGATTCTGAGTCAAATCCTGAAGGAGGGAAGTAGATTATCAATGTTGAACCCAGTGCTACTGTCACTACCACCAAAGTTTGACCAAGCGAACCAGAAGAACTAGAAGAAGGAGAACGCCTCTTTCACTTGCAGATGTGGGTCAAGGGGGATCTTATTCACTTCATTTTCAATGGAGGTAGTCAGAAGAACGTGATTTCAGAAGAGGTTGTCAAGCTACTGGAATTGCCAATGACACCACACCCGCATCCCTACACCATCGACTGGCTTCACCAAGGAAGAGATATTTGTGTCAGCCAACAATGTCATCTTCCCTACAACATCAAGCCTTTCAAAGATGAGGTACTATGTGATATTGCTCCCCTTGAAGTTTGTGATGTTATTTTAGGACAACCATATTTGTGGAAGTGTCATGTTGTGTATGAGTCTAGACAACACAGTGTTATTATTACTTTGGGTAGACAATTGTATAGGATCCCATAGGTAGCATCGCCTACTACTATTTATTTAATCTCTGCTAACTAATGCAGTAATTTCATTTCACAGACTGAGAAGTTCGTCTTCTTTGTGATCCATGCTCATAGTAAGTAGAAGGTTTCCTCCACATCCGTGGCCTCTACATAATGCCTCTCTTTGCAACAAAACCAAGTGGACGAGATCGTGGAAGAATACAAAGAAATATCCTCCTCACCGATAGGGGTACTGACACACTACCAAGTCAAGCATCCAATTGATCTCACCCCCAATGCACCTCTACCTAATGGACCAGTATATCGATGCTCCCTGATGGAGAATGACGAAATCAAGTGTCAAATCCAAGAGCTTCTTCAAAAGGGGAAAATCAGCTCCATCTTCTCCCCTTGCAGAAGACCGATTGTACTGGTGCAGAACAAGGACGGGACTTGGTGACTCTACATTGATTACAAATCCTTAAACAAAATCACAGCCAAGAACCACTACCCCATTCCCAATATTGATGACCTTCTTGACCAACTCAAGGGCGAAAATTTCTTCAACAAGATTGACCTAAAGTTTGGCTACCACCAGGTTCCCATCAAACCAACTAATGTATGGAAGACAACTTTGAAGTCTAAAGAATGTCTCTATGAATGGCTAGTCATGCCATTTGTCTTAACAAATGCACCAACCACTTTCATGAGGTTGATGGATGATGTATTGAGACCCTTCACCAACTCCTTTGTGGTATTATATTTGGATGACATCCTCATCTTCAACATAATGTGGGAGGAGCACATGCGACATATTGAGTAGGTTTTGAGCACTCTGCAGTAGCACAAGATTTATGCCAAATTGGAAAAATGCTCTTTTTTCATGAACAAGGTCCAATACTTGGGCTACATTGTTTATCATCATGGGGTACATGTTGATCCAGCTAAGATCAAATTCATCCGTGACTAGCCAAGACCGACCACACTGATCGATATTTCAATATTTTTGGGACTATCCAACTTCTACCACTGGTTCATGTTGGGATTCTCCCATATTGCATGGGCCCTCATCCAGGTGACCAAGGGTGGTGGTAGGGTCAAGTTCATGTGGGGGAAGGAGAAACAATGAGAATTCAATGATCTTAAGCAATGCTTGTGCTCATCTCCATTACTCTCCTTTCTCGATCTTCAACAACCATTTGAGATTGAGACTGATGTATCTGACTATGTTGTACGTGCAGTTCTCACTTAGCATGAGCAGCCGGTGGCATACCATAGTGAGACAATCTCTGTTACTGTCTAGAAATACCCCACCTATGACAAGGAAATGTATTCCATTATACAAGCTTGTCATCAATGGAAGCATTACATTTTTGGGAAATATATGATCATACGCACTGATCACACGCCTCTGTAGTTAATACAAACATAGGATAAATTGCAAAATGACCGCCATCAGAAGTGGTCCACCTACCTGCAACATTTCCATCTCAACATCAAGTATAAGACATGTATCTCCAATCGTGTCATGGGCTACCTCAGTCAGCCTCCTGTGGCTTCCTTCACCATTGTGCTCCACTCCTATGGACATGAAGCATTTGAGTGGCCCCAAATTTATCAACAATATTTAGACTTCGCCACCACATATCATCTCTTGGGTACAGGCGCAACTATCACTGATTTTCACATTTAGGATAGACTCTTATGCCACCTAGGCCATCTCTGTGTTCCTACAAGAGAGTGTGCAAAGATGATTTTGGTAGCCCACTACAGTTGGGTGGAAGGACGTTTTGGCATAGAGAAAACTATGGACATTCTTCAAAAACATTTTTATTGGCCAAAACTTTGAAAGGACGTTGACAAATGTATAAGATATTGGACTTCATGTGCCATTGCCAAGCCTGCCATCAAGAATCAAGGATTATACACCCCTCTTCCTATTCCCGAGAAGCCTTGGGAATCCATCTCAATGGAATACATGTGTGGTTTTCCATCCACCAAGCAAGGAAATGACTTCTTGTTTGTGTTCATTGATCGGTTTTCGAAGATGGCCATCCTCAGAGCCTATAAGAAGAATTTCACGGTGACAGATAATGCCAAGATCTTCTTCGAACGAGCATGGGTCCACTTTGGGATACCACAGACCATCATCTCCTACCGAGACAATAGGTTCCTCAACACCTTTTGGTCGAGTCTCTGGTCTCTGTTGGACACCAAACTCACAAAATCCACTTCTTTCCACCGCCAAACCAATGGCCAAATAGAGATCGTCAATCAGATGATTGTGCACATCTTGAACATGTACAATTCTAAGCATCCACGTACATGGAATGAGATTCTCCCATATGTCCAACATAGTTACAAAAGGGCTCTCCATAGTTCCACCGGTCATAACCCATTTCATGTGGGTCTACAACCCTTGCGACCCATTGATGTTGCACTTCCTCTTGCTATCACATGGACAAAATATTCCCCTGATCATTCTCTAATCGACAAAGCCACCATATTCATTGAGTGGATTCAACACATCCACCAACAGGTCCAGGATATTTTGCAGAAATCCAATGATAAGTACAAGCAGTGCCATGATCAGTATAGGGTACCACACTAGTTTCAGGTTGGCAACAAAGTCTTGTTACATTTGTAGAAGGAGCATCTCATTGGGCCCCATCAGAAGCTTCACCCACTTTGTTATGGGCCTTACACTATCACCAAGGATGTTGGTAACAATGGTTTAAGATCAACACTCCACCCTTCCTTGGTTTGCATCCAATATTCAATATGGACCTCCTTTGGCCATATTTTCCCCCATTATTGGACACCTCTAAGATCGCATAACAGTTGACACCAGCAGATCTCAACCCTGACAACATGGAACAAGAATCCACTGATCAAATAGTGGACATACAAGTCAAGGGCACTCGCCAACAACAGATCCAACTTTATAGGGTTGTCAAGGTAGAGCAACTCCTACACCAAGGCAAGTGGCTCACCCGGAGAAAAATCCAGTAGAAGTTTCCTCACCTGATGGGGGAACACAACGCAATGGAGACCATTGCTTCCTAAGGGGGGAGGATTGATCTAGGTGGATATTGGTGGACACCCACCTATTCCAACGGGATCCTCGTGTCTATTTTTGTTCATCACGTTCTTATTTACTTCTTTGTAATTGTGAATTCTACACTTTTGGAATTTTCTGAAGCCCCACACATCCTCCAAGTTGATACAGGTGGCCTCTCGCCTAATCCAAATAGCTTATTTTGTATGTTTTCATGTTAGCACATCTTTTTGTACTTCCAGGTCTGTTTTGGGTCCCTAAACGTTGTTTTTCTGGCTCACCACATTCAAACTGTAGACATAGTAATAGTTTGATGGCAGAATGTGTATCTCTCTAAAATACCTTTCCAATGGGCTATCACGTGCCTAAAACGGAGGTCATATGAAAAAGTTACGACCATTGGAAGTTGAGGTACCAAATTGCACCAACTTACCCACAGGGCCCACATGATTTTTGTTGTTTCACCTTCTAGGGTTAGGTTTTTGGATGTCTAGGGTTTTGGCATTCATGAGTAATATAAAAAATGTCTCTGGAGCCTCATTGTAATCCATTATGCTCATATGGATGTGCGTAGAAACCACATCTCTTCTCAAAGATAGCTACCACCATTCAAGCAAGTGTTTCAGTTTCGCAGTTTTACAGTTCCAACCTATTTAATTATTTAATAAAAGATATTGGTCATTGGATAGTTGTGTTATTATTCATATCTATGTGTTTATTATATTCATTCTGTTAATCAATTTGTTCTGCTCCTAAATCCAGATCAGTCTCACTATGGTATGCTACTAGATGACCGTGCTGAGTGAGAATTGTGCCTACAGCTTAGTTAGATTCATCAGTCTCAATCTCAAATGGTTGTTGCAAATCAGGTAAAGAGAGTATTGGTGTTGAGAACAAGAAATGCTTCAGATCATCAAATGTGCCTCATTGTTCCTTCCCCCTTGCGACCTCTACCATGCCAATGCCCTTTTTCACTTGGTTAAGGGCCCATGAAATATGGGAGAATCCCAACACAAACTGTCGGTAGAAGTTGGAAAGTCCCAAGAATCTCTGAATCTTGGTTAGTTTGGTCAGGGCTTGCCAGTCATGGATGACTTTGATCTTAGCTGGATCCACATGTACCCCATTCTCATAAACAATGTATCCCAAGTATTGGATCATGTTCATGCCAAAGGAGAATTTTTCCAAGTTGGAATATAGCTTGTGCTGCCCCAGAGTGCTCAAAACCTATTGAATATGTTGCATGTGCTCCTCCCAAGTTCTTCTAAATATGAGGATGTCATTCAGATATACCACCACAAAAGAGTTGGTGAAGGGTCTCAATACATCATCCATCAACCTCATGAAAGTTGTTGGTGCATTTGTTAAGCCAAAGGGCATGACCATCCATTCGAAGATACCTTATTTATATTTGAAAGTTGTCTTCCATACATCAGTCTGTTTGATCAGAACCTGGTGGTAGCCAGACTTTAGGCAGATCTTGCTGAAGAACGTTTCCCCCTTGAGTTGTTCAAGAAGGTCATAAATTTGGGGAATTGGGTACCGGTTCCTGACTGTGATTTTGTTTAATGCTCTGTAATCAATGCAGATTTTCCATGTTCCGTCTTTATTTTGCACCAGTACAATCGATCTTCTGTAAGGGGAGGATTTGGTTATGATGTGCCCCTTTTGAAGCAGATCTTGGATCTGACACTTGATTTTGTCATTTTCCATCAGTGAGCGATGATATACTGGTCCATTAGGAAGAGGTACACTGGGGGTTAAATCAATTGGATGCTTGACTTGACAGTGCGTCGGTACCCTGGTGGGTCAGGAGAAGATGTCTCTGTACTCTTCCATGATCCCGTCCAATTTCTTCTACTGCAAAGAGAGGCTCTGTGAAGAGGTCACAGATGTGGCGGTGAACTTTTTTTTACTATGAGTATGGATCACAAAGAAGACAAACTTCCTGGTTTGTGAAATGACCTTACTGCATTGCTTAGCAGAGATTAAAGAAATAGTGGTAGGTAGCGCTACCTCCAGTATCATGTACAATTGTCTACCCAAATTAATAATAGCATTATGGGATCTAGACTCATACAAAACATGTTTCTTCCACAAATATGGTTGTCCTAAATGAACATCATGAAATTCAAGGGGAGAAACATCACACAATACCTCGTCTTTGAAGGGCTTGATTTCGTAGGGCAAACAACATTGTTGGTTAACGCGAAGATCTTTTTCTTGGTGAAGCCAGTCAAAGTGTAGGGATGCAGGTATGGTGTCATCAGTAGATCAAACCACTTGATGACCTCTGCTGATATTAGGTTCTTTTAAATCCTACTATTAACAATGAAATGAAGTGGAAGCCCCATCTACCCAAATTTGTGAGTGAAAGAGGTGATCCCCTTCCTCTGGTTCTTCTAGTTCACTTGGATGGACCTTGGTGGTAGCAATAGTGGCGTTGGGTTCGGCATTGATAATCCACTTCCCTACTTTTGGATTTGATTCGGAATCAGAATCTGCCTTTGAATTGGAAGCTTTTAGCTTGGCCACCAATGACTACTTGGAGCAACATTCTTTGGTGTTGTGCCAAGGGATTTTATGGTATTCACACCACTTTCCCGTGTCCTTCTTCGAGTTCTCATTACCCTTCTTAGGTTGTGGCTTTGACTGGTTGTCCTGAGAGTGGCCATATTTGATCTATCCATTTTTTTGTGGGTTAGGGCCACCTTTTCCCTACTTCGACTGTGAGGAGTTTTCATATCCAAACACTTGCCTCTTCTTCTTAAATTTATGTTTGATCTTGAAAACATATCTATAAGCCACACCTAATGATGCGATGCCCATAAACTCTATTTTTGTTTGAATGTATCTATGCAGAAATCCACGATATTTGAGCACCAAATGTCGTTCAGAGTCTTTGATATCCAATTTGGTGCACAGGGTATCGAAAATATTTGTGAAATATGGTATTGTCTAGTCCTTTTCCTCATGCAACGTGGTCTATCTTGTGTACTGGTCCTCGTAGCTTACAACAGGGTAGTATTTTTCCTTAATGGAATCCCTGAAGGAATCCCATGTGGGGGAAACCTTAAATATTGTAGATTCCTCTATGGCCCTTTCCTCAGAGTAAGTATCCCACAAGTCCTTAACATGGGGGATGGCCTTGAGGAGTGAAAAAGTAATATTTTCCCTATCGGAAAAATTGTGGACCAAAAAATACCCTTTGAGCAGATTCATCCATTTATCTACAACATCCACATCTATCAATCCTTAAAATAATGGAATATCAAACTTTACTTGTACCTTAGAGGGCGTTGCATGGCCGCTTTATGAAGATGTGTCTCATGTTGGCAACCGCCGAAGGATCTGTGCAAAGTTGTCCATCATTTTGTTCCTTTGTTGTGCAAGGGATTCCTCGAGCAACAATTTAAAAGGATATCATGCTCCATTATCTTTCTTCTCATCCCCCATGAGTTTTTGTCAGGCTTGGTGTGACCAATCTTGCAAAGGCTCGTTTGGTTCGAGTCCCAACTTCTTGTACCCAGATCTTATATGGGACATGAACGAAGAAAAATGAATGAATAAAAGACTGAATACAATAACACAAAGATACAAAGAAAAACAACTGATATCCAGTGAACAATAACTTCTATTGAATAAATAAAATAGGATGAAACTATAAAACTATAGAAATGAAAACAACTTGCTCAAATGGTGGTAGCTATCTTTAAGAAGAGATGTGGCTACTACGTGCATCCATCTAAGCATAATTATTACAATGAGGATCCAGATTCCTTTTTAACATTAGTCATGAATGCCAAAACCTTAGACATCTAAAAAAC
The DNA here is from genome assembly GCA_032191745.1 of Picea mariana. Taxonomy (NCBI): domain Eukaryota; kingdom Viridiplantae; phylum Streptophyta; class Pinopsida; order Pinales; family Pinaceae; genus Picea; species Picea mariana. The sequence goes on along the minus strand of JASDQU010101417.1, from coordinate 358,058 downwards.
TAACCCTAGGAGGTGAAACGCCAAAAGTTATGTGGGCCTCGATGGGTAAGTTGGTACCTCAACTTCCCTCGGTCGTAACTTTTGCATAGGACCTCCATTTTAGGCATTTTATAGCCTGTTGTAAAGGTCTTTTCGAGAACTACACATTATGTAGTCAAACTCTAATTTTTTCTATAGTTTGATTGTGGTAAGCCAAAAAAACATTGTTTAGGGTCCCAAAATGGCCCTAGAAGTACATAAAGATGTACTGATATGAAAACTTCTAAAATAAGCCAGTTGGAACAGGTGGACGACCACCAATATCCACCTATATGTTGTGTAGGGCTTCAGGATAGCCCCAGAAGTGTAGAACACACAATTACAAAGAAATGTCATCATTAGAGAGAAACATGTTGAACTAAAAATTGTTAAGAGGAGCCAGTTAGAATAGGTGGGTGCCCACCAATATCCACCTAGATTAGTAGGGGAGTGCTAATTTCTGGAAAAGTCCAAAAAATTCTTCCACAAGCTCACACTCAACAGAGACTCAGTCAATGGCTCTATAAACTCTTCAATGAGGAAGAGGGAAGGGGAAAATAGATCATAAACAAGCATCAAACAAGAAATATCTAATCATAATCAAGGATCTAAGATGAAACAAAGGAGAGACAAGTTAATTTTTTTCCCCAGTGGACTCCATTTTTATGTTACAGAATGTTCCCCCTGCAGACAAGTGAAACTTCCCTTGGATTGCTAGACCCATATACCAAGAAACAAATAGTACAAGTGGACACTAACATCACTTTAAACTCATCTAAAACAACCAAATCAAGAAATAGAGAAAGGATATGATGTACCTTTTTCAAATTTTTTCCTCACTGCTTCCAATCCCTAAGCTTAATCCTCAAATTCCTTGGTGCAAACTAATATATACAATGGACAACAAAGGGAAACAACTATCTCCTACTCTACTTGATTAGATAAGACAAGTATATCTAATAATATTAGAGCAACAATAGACAAGAAAATGTAACAAGACATAAACTTGAAGGAAATAGGACGAGTATATCATTAATTGAAAAGCTAGAGAAGGCACTTACAAAGCATGATTCATGATGCAGTCACTTCTCCAAGCTCTCCTTGTCTATACCTTCCATGAATCTTGAAATCAAAACGTTGATTCTTCCTCCAGAATCAAAGGTTTGATACCTCTATTGTTCCCCCCTTCTCCTTGGAAATACCTTCAATATATAAGCTTGAGAGGAACAACCACCATGAGAAAATGAAGGATATGGTTGAGGATATGGCTCATTAAGTTGAGATTACATCCTATTATAGATCCCCTAGGGTAGGATTCCACCACAAAAATCCTCATCCATCAAGAGTTGGACCTTAGGAAAAGGTGGAGAATCCCCAATTTCTCTCTAACAAGACTGACACTCCCCTAGAGTTGAATACAAGGCGTCATTCTATAGAGTGGTGCTCCTCTAACATGGAAAGGGGGTGCCATTCAGTGAAGTGGAACCCCCCAGCATGGTTGAGAGAACCACCCTTCATAAACGCCCAAGAAAGGTTGATTTAAAAATGTGTGTTTTTTTCCTTGAAATGATGGGTTTCTTCCTCAAATATGACTTAGGGATTACATGGAAAATGTATTTCATGGTGTCAAGGGGTTGCAACAGTCAGAAAAATGAATGTGACACTTGGTAAGGTGCATATGAAACTTGCGACAATGCATGCGACACTTAGCAAGGTGTATACATCACTTTGTGACGCTTAGAGTGCGAAACTCAAGTGTGATATTTTGGTGTGTAATACACTCACCCCTCACTAATTTTAAGATATGATATACCAACCTTAAAAAGTAAGATAATGTATCTTATTATTATTTATTGATTAGTTTTTTCCTACTAAATTTAATTTATTAATTTTTATATATTTTGATTTAAATGTTTTTGAAGGGAAAAACTGTTATTGTTATAAGTTTTATGAATTTTGTAAAATTACTATAAATAATGGTAGTCTAATTCATTAATATTGTTTGGAATGAATTATTTTATTGTTTTGAAAACTAGTTGTTTATGAATACATCATATTTATATATCCTTAGATTAATAAACGAATTCATTAATATGGTTTGGCATGAATTATTTTATTGTTTTGAAAACTAGTTGCTTATGAATACATCATATTTATATATCCTTAGATTAATAAACAAATTAAAATGATTAATAAATTTTAGAAATATTATTTGAAAAACTTTGTCAATATTAACAACTTTATAATACAAGTCCCCGAGGTGTAGGACAGTCGGTGACGGAGTGTGTTGTTAAGCCACTCCTTGATGTTAAAGTCACTGGTTCGAAACCTGCGGGGACAAAAAATCCAACCATGTTAAGGGTTGGTGTGGCTCAGGCCGGGTGCGATCCCCGGATGATTTTGACGGCTTAGATGCCCCTGAGTCGCGGTTTCTCAAGCCACAGGTTAATCGCATTGCCAACAAGTTCCGCACAAATTAACAAACAAAAAAAAACAACTTTATAATACAAATGGTTATATTCAATTGATTAATAATATAATAATGATTATGTTACTTTGACTATAAAAATAGTCACAATTGAAGATTCTTTTATACAATTAAATATATATATATATATTTGTTTAAAAAAAAACACTTAAAACATATTTACAAGAAGATGAAGCGAGAAGTTGATTTCATAACATCCAAATAGTTATAAGCTAAGGTGAGATTGGTTATTTGTTACCTTCAACTCAATATATAAATATAGATCCTTGAAATATGTTTCTATGGAAAAAAAAATGGATTATTTCTATAAATTATATTGTCTTGAAAAAATATTATTATATGAATCACATAGTGCAAAGTACTTTCCTATGTGTTTTTTCTGCTTTTCGAGTTATTATGTATGAACTATTTGACTTTGTTTTTTATAACACTTTTTTTTAAATGATATATTCATATTTTAGGATCTTTTTCGATTTATTATGCATGAAAAAAAAATATTATTATATGAATCATATAGTGCAAAGTACTTTCCTAAGTGTTTTTTCTCTTTTTCGAGTTATTATGTATGAACTATTTGACTTTGTTTTTTATAACACTTTTTTTTAAATGATATATTCATATTTAGGATCTTTTTCGATTTATTATGCATGAAATATTTGACTTTCTTTTTTATAACACTTTTTCTTTTAAATGAGATATTCCTATTTTAGGAGATTTTAGGAATTTATTGTAGTTTTTTATTACATTTTAATTTGTATAATAATTTAAAATTTCATTGTAGTTTTTTATTATATTTTAATTTGTATAATAATTTAAAATTTCATATAAAATATGTAAAAAATTTATTGAAATTAATCACCACATATTTAATTTAAAAAAATAAATTAATCACCACATTAAAATAATAAAAAAAATTAAAATAAAAAATTATATAATATAATAAAAAATTAAAATTAAAATAATAATAAAAAATTAAAATTTCTAGACAATAATTTTTATAATCATTTACTAACATTAAAGAAATTATTAAATGAGTAGAAATCCAAAAACATGAATACAATTACTAAGATATTTTGATATAATAAAAAATTAAAATTTCTAAAAAATAATTTTTATAATCATGTACAAACATTAAAGAAATTATTAAATGAGTAGAAATCCAAAAACATGAATACAATTACTAAAATATTTTTATTTGTATTTGATCATACAAATTACTATAGAAATATTTTTGGAAGATTATGGCTTCAATTTGTAAGTATTAATAGCATTTGATAAATAAAATAAAACTCTTTTAATTCAGATAATATTACATATTTATATTTTTAACAATTAATTAATATGATTATAAAAATTTTAAATAAGAGATTTATTTAATAAAATGATGATAAGAAAATAAAATTATTTAAATATAATTAAAATGAAAATAATATTTATTAAATTAATTATTAAAATTAAATTTATCATTAAAATTTATTATATATAAATTAAAAAAAAATCAAATTGAAAATAATATTTTAAGAAAGGAAGAAGAACAATATTTAACCTTAACACTCTCTATATGATTTGTTTATAATCTAGATTGAGCTATCTAAATATGTAAAAAGTTAAGATGCATAAAAACTAATAAGTAAATTTAAACATAACATTATTTTTGTTACTTAAAAGGTTATAGGTTATAATTTCATAGAATATAAGGATTGTATATATTTTGGATAGTTCCATTTAAAATCAAATTTCAACATTCTAAGTTTTGATTTTTTAGGTTATTTTTTTAGACAAGTTTTTGTATTTTTAGGTTATTTTTTTTTTTATAAATTTTATTCAAAAGTAGGTTAGAAATTCAAAATAATAGATGAAATTGTAATTTTTTTTATTGTTGAGATAACATGTTTTGAATTTTCTAAAATTTTGAAGATATTGAATTCATTTATACACTCAAAAACTAAATTTAAATAATGTAAAATTATATATGAAAAACATAAAATGTTTAAACTATGTTAATTTTAACCTTATATTATATTAGTATTATCGAGTTGACGAACCAGAACCAGTACTCGAGACAAAATGTAGCGTATCAACCTGTCGGTGAAAAGACTGAGAATTGTGTTTCGGATATAAGTGAGATCTATAAACAAAAAACTGAAAGGGAAGTGCATTCCCAAGCAACCTGATAGGTAGCAGTATGATCTCATTAAAACTAGTTTACAGATCTATTATTATGTAAAACAAAAAACGCCGTTCTAGACGAGACAAATGCAACGTAATGAAGAAGACGAGAAACAAACAGAAGACGCCATTCCAGACGAGACAAATGCATTAACTTACCATTAGAAAAAACASGGATGATCGTTGATCTGCCGGCCCCTGCAACAATTCCGTAAGTTCTCATATGAAACGTCTAGGGTTGTGAAACAATGGCCAGATAGGGTTCTGCTAGAGGAGCGGRGCGATTAAGGAAGTTCGGCAGACGGGACATGTGGCGTGGCGGCGAAGCCATCGGCCGATGCAAACCGCATGGAACATATGACCGCAATCAGGCATCCATCCCACCACMTCCGACTCCCTGTAATCGCTCAGGCAAATCGAACAGCAACTCTTGTCCTCCGCTTCTAATTCATCTTCTTCCACAGATTTTGATGATCGGAAACCTTTTTCCGAGTATAACATCTTAGGATATGAATCCAACGTCGCCTCATCGATTCCTCTGGCGCCGCCTTCGCCTCTGTGGTTTACCGGATCATTAGCATCCCTGCCGCCGCGTGGAATTATAAATTCAATCAGACATGCTCCACAGCGCGAGCAGAGGATTAGGGCTAGCAAGCATATGTTCATCAGAACCATGGCTCCAACCATTAGGCCAATTAATAATGACTTCAAACGCATAGATAGTTTCATTGCTACTCTGATATCCAAGTTCTAGCTGAGCCCGCGCAATTATTCCTACAACCCTGCCTGTATCCGATTAATTCTGGAGGCTAACTGCTTCCATAAACTCAGATAAAATTTACTTTTAGCTTGGGCGATCAAGTGCAAGAAACAGTACCAATTTCCGTGCTCTCCAAGTTTCCTCCTCTGAGTAGTAATGCATCAATTTCAATTTTCCACGTATGTTATTATAATGACTGACCTTGATCTTGTTATTTCCAAGTAATAGTATATTTATTTGTAAATTTAGTTCTGTTTTAGGTTATCAATATGCATTTGTCAGCAAAGTTAATAATCTGTATATTGGGATATATATTGTTCCATCTAAAACATTTTTAAATCAGATGAAAGTTTCCTCCTCTGACTAGTAATGCATCAATTTCAATTTTACACATATGTTATTATAATAACGGACCTTGACTTTGTAATTGTATATTTATTTGTAAATTTAGTTCTGTTTTAGGTTATCAATAGGCATTTGTCAGCAAAGTTAATAATCTGTATACTGGGATATATATTGTTCCATCTAAAACAATTTTAAATCAGATGATACATATCCCAATATATGGAACATTCTACTAATACTGTTTAAAAAAAAAACTTCCTAATAAAAAATTCTATGCAAATGACATCACCTCAAAACCTCAATAATGAAAACACTATAATATTATGGAACATTCTACTAATATTGTTTGAAGAAATCCTAAGAAATAATTCTCTCCAAATGACATCACCTCATTGTTTGAAGAAATCCTAAGAAATAATTCTCTCCAAATGACATCACCTCATTATTGAAAACACAATATAATATGATTAAATCAATCAATGAAGTGTAACCACTTTATACTTAAATGAATTAGGTGGACAGACCGACGTGATTATGGCCCAATGCAATGTACTATGATCAAATCAATCAATGGAGTTTGACAATTTTGTTATACTTAAATAAATTAGGTTGAGAAACCGAGGTGATTGTGGTCCAACACAATATAATATGATCAAATCAATCGATGCAGTTTGACATTGTTATACTTGAATAAATTAATCACCCTATGAGGAAATGTTGTAATTATTTACGCATTGAAATGGAAACAAAGATGCACAAACTAATTAGTGAGTTTGATTACGCCACTCATTTTACTGTTCAGATCATGATTTTGATTTATTTTTTTTTGTGCAAGGGAAAGCATGGCAATTTGACTTTACGTTCAGTGGTTCTTGCAAATTGGATCTCAATACTCAATCTACGTATATGGAAACCAAAGATACACATAAACTAATCAGTAAGTTTGATTAGGCCACTCATCTTACAGTTCATAATTTACCCAAAATTAAGAGTTTGATTACGCCACTCATCATACAATTGAAAATATATTACTGATTCAAAATTTATGATGTAAAAAGTATGTATTTACCTGCTGGTGAATTTAAAATTGGATATTGAAAAGTTCAGTTACACATGAATTCAATTTGCAGAAAAAGATTATAGATGGTGGTATAAGGTAATTTGTAACTTAAACTAAATGATATAAAAAGTATGTATTTATCTGCTGGTGAATTTAAAATTGGATATTGAAAAGCTTACACATGAACTAAGTTACACATGAATTCAATTTGCAGAAAAAGATTATAGATGGTGGTATAAGGTAATTTGTAACTTAAACTAAATGATATGAAAAGTATGTATTTACCTGCTGGTGAATTTAAATTTGGATGTTGAAAAGCTCAGTTACACATGAATTCAATTTGCAGAAAAAGATTATAGATGGTGGTATAAGGTAATTTGGAAAATTAAGGTTTTTGAAAAAATTATCATTTTTATGTGGCTGTGTTTGAAAGATCATGTCTTCATAAAAGTAAATTTCGGGAAGTGTGAGGGAATAGGGCCACTAGTATCCATTTTCTGCTTGAAAAATGAGGAATCAACTATCATCTGTTTTTCCATTGTGATTTTGCACAATATGTTTGGAAATTCATTCTGAATAAGATGAGGAGAGCTGGGTCATGGAACAGATCTTCTTTGCAGGGAAATCTGTTGGTTTGGTTTGTTTTTTTTCCACATTTGAGACACTTTCCCTTTCTGATCCTATGGGGTATTTGGAAATATCAAAATAAAATTATGTTTGAAGATAGGATAAGGAATGATGACTATACAATATGGCATATCCTTTAGATATCAATGAACATACAATTAGCAATGAAGTTGACAGAATGAAGTACATTTTAAATCCAATCTTCTTTGATAATACTTCTATTGGTTTTTTTGATGGGGCAGCAGATGGGGGTTTATGAGGGATACATATTTTTATTAAACTCAATGTCTCACATGTTTATAAGTGATATTTTGCTGGTGGAGAAGGGAATAACATCAAGGCAGAAATCATGGGTCTTTGGGGTCTTTGGGTGACTCCAAAGTGGTGCTAGATTGGATATTCAACAAATCTAACCTCAATATTCTTGCCCTCAACTCTTGGAAGACCAAGATTATAAGAAATTCAAGAAGGAAGATCTCCTTCAGGATGACTAGAACTGATAGTTTCTATATGTTCTAATTCTTTTAGAACATTTTTGTTATATTATGAGGAGTTATATATTTTAGGCAATTAGAATAATGTTCTATTTGAAGGAAATTGAATATTTTGTAATATGTTAATATTTTAGATATTTGTATAAGGTGAATATGTGCCTTGATCCAAGAGCATCGCTCCAAGCCAGCAGCATGCCAGCCAACCAACACATCCAAGTGCGCATTCAATGGAGGAGAGAAGCACAACCCTCTCACTTTCAAATTTTGAATTTGAATTAATTGTATTAAATGATTTAAGGCCGAAGAGCCAAAGCCGTGCCTTTGAGCAGGCTATAGTTAGTGTCGCCTTAACGGATGACAGGTAGAAGGGGATGTAACTCCAATACGGATTAGATGGCCCATTCAATGTAATTGAATGTAAATTACTGAGATTTGGTGAGGATGGAGGGAAGAGCTTGAAGAGCCCCCTCATGTAAAAAGATCTTTTTGGCATCTAGAGTTGTTTTGGAGGAGGAGAGGAGAGCCAAGACTTTGTTGCAGTCCGAGCTCGAACACATTGTAATGAGGCATTCTTGATTAATACAATCAGAGCAGTTTTTCCTGCATGTTGTGTGTTTATGTTTTTATGGATGAATGCCATATGTGTGTTATTTTATGCTGTAGATGTATGTTAGGTTCCATCTGCAGGTGATAGATAGACTTCTTTATCTATCTGTGAGTTCTTTGATCCCAGGTCTAGTTCTTTGTGGTTTCATGCAAGAGTGCATGACAGAGTACTGCGGTCTCTGAAAACCAGTGCATAGAGTGCACCTCTGAATTCTATGGAATTTGGACAAAGAAGTGCCAGGGGGGCGCACCAGAGGAAGTCATTGACTCAAGGAGAAGCCTCAAGGTTGTTGAACACCTTGGAGGTAAGACTGTGCAGAGGGAGGCACAGAAAAGACAGAGTTACTGAGAATTCTGTGGAAGCTCTGCCAAGAGGGCATTGAGCAAATGCACTGGATGCATTGGAAAGAGAACTCTATTTCGAGTTCGTTGAGAAGACAAAACCACTCTAGGTTTTGTAGAGCTCTGTCGGGAGGGCATCGAGCGAGTGCACATAATGCACAGAGGAACTCTATTATGAGTTCAGAGATAAGAGAAGTGTCACAGGAAGAGACCTTCACAGGGTTACTGAACACCCTGTAGGCTCAGCAAGGAGTGCTTGGGCATAAGTTGCTAGAGGGCACTTATATCCTTTCAAGGAGAGAAAGGGGCAGAGACATTTAGAGGTTCGAGCAGGATAAGCTCAGGACAGATAGCACAGTTGTGTGCAGAAGCTCTGCAAGGAGTGCATCGAGCAAGGAAAGTGCAAGGAGTGCGCTCAGAGTGAACTTGTGTCAAGTTCAGAAGCTCAGGAGGAAAAGTGCCTTTGCGCACAGGGCAATAGCCGAGAGGAGTGTAGAATTCGAGGAACCCTTCGAGATTTCATAATCGAAAAAGCTCAGGAAGGACAACGTCCTTAGAATACAGGCGGGAGCCAAAAATACAGGCTTCGCAGCAAAGACGAAGGCCGAGGCCTTTTTGGAACAAGAAATATTCCAAGGGGAAGGAAGAAGCGTGAGCTTAGGAGAGAACAACTGCCATTGATTCGGGCACTGGAGAAAAGATTTGGACTGTTGAATCTACGTCTAGGCAGCAGGAGGAGAGCGCGCAGGAGAAAGAGATCTGGGTCGTCAGATCTGGGCACACAGACCGATAGCCATCGGATCCAGGAGAAGGTGAACGAGGTTTAACCCTCGTACATGCAAAGGGAAGGATTTGTCAAAGTCCCGAAAAGATCAGGACCGTCCATCGTTGAGAGGATGCGTGGCAGAAATCCGGAAGCCATCGGGGTTTTGGATACCGGGAGTTCAAGGAGAAGGACTCGTGAGACAAAAAGTCTCAACTCGCGAAATCACGAAAGCATCGTGATCGTCCACAAGAGGACACGTTGCGAGCGGTCAAGGTTTCAGGGAAATCCTCAAAAGGCCCATTTCAACATTTCGGCTACTAGGAGATACAAAGGGTAAGAGTCAGGACTCTTGACCCACAAAATCCTGAAGGAAGGTAAGCCGTCAGATCAAGGGAGGCTCACAGCCGTTGATCTCCCTTTGAAGTGGAATTTCATCATTTTGGGGTTCGATATTTTGGTATTCTGGGACCCGGGAGTTCGAAGGGTCAAGAACTGTTGCAGCCGGAATCATGAAATTCTGAAATGTGAAAACCCAAAAGCATTCGAAGGAATAGCATCGGGTCACAGGACAGGGTCACATGGACAGGATCCAAGCAGGGAGCTTGTCACTCGCTAGCCCTTTCGGGGTTCAGCATTTTGGAGTTTCACGGTTCGGCATTTCGAAAATCCCAAGGACAAGGAGCCGGGGCACTTTGAGTTGAAAACCCTCGAAGTCATGAAATGCGATGTATCTTTGGAGTGGGGCTGCGGTCACACATTTCGGCATTTTGGGGTTCGGATTTTCGGTACTTCTGATGACAAGGAGCTGGAGATCTTATTGTTTAAAACCCCGAAGTCATGAAACGCGATGTATATTTGGAGAAGGGTTGTTGTGAAACCCGAAATCCCTTTTCGGAAAAGGTCGTGGTCATATCTGGTGGCCGTGTGGAGGTGAAGACTCATGCCTGGTGCATTTCTTGTGCCAGTGGAGTTTTCGTGAAGGACATGTGGATCAAATTTGTGGGGTTCTAGTGAGGGCCCGAAAGAATTAATTCAGTTTTGCGGATTCGAAGGAGATCGATTCTGTGCGGATCTCAGCCTGAGGGTCTGGGGTCTGCATGACCAAGTGGTATTAGAGCCAATAGATTTTCTATTTGCATATCACAGACAAGAGGAGGACTATGAAGGGATACAGTCTGATACCACCAAGTGGTATCAGAGCTTGATTTTGTTTGTATATTGCAGGCAGAGGAAAAAGAAAGGCAGAGTGTTGAAACTCTATGGTGATTGTTGCAAGGTGCGTGACAATCAATAGACAGTCAGATGGATTGTAGGAAAGGCTGGAAGTGCTCTCAGTTGCAGAGTGACAGCAACAGAATTTCCAGTAGGGCAGGTAGAAGGTAGAAAGATGGCTACTGAAGGCCATGGATGAGGTGGAAAGAAGAACCATTAGCAGCAGCCGAGCAAGGCTACGATGGATAAAGAATTCGCTGAGATAAGAGCGAGAATGGAAGAGCTTGCACTGCAGATGCAGCATGATGCAAAATCATGATGGGTATATGAATGGCCTCTGAGGAGGAAAGAGAAATGGTCAGTCAAGAAGTTGTCGGCCAAAAGACAGCGGAGACTATTGAGAGGATGGCTGAGGTATGCTGAGAGCCTCAGAGATGAACAGGGAGTGGTTCACATCTGTGAGCCAAAAGATGGGAGAAATCTCAGTGATGATGAGGAGAAGAGATCACTGGAAGATCTCATGAACTACCAGTAAGGCAGTGAAGAAAGTTCGGATTGCCAGGTGGGCAATGAGATGGGATTGATTGATCTCATAGACTGCCAGGAGGGAAGAGAAGAAATCCCATGTTGCCAGGTGGGAAAGGGAGAGTAGATGGGACTGTATAAAAGTATCATGAACTCAGAGGTGAGTTCATATCAGCAAGGACAACTGATAGAGAAGGAAGGTCAACAGAGCATTCTAATGATTGGAGGGATAAAGGTATTCCTGCCATATAGCCTAGTTGAGGCCAGCGTGTGTGTTGTCGATGCAGCAACAATAGAAAGACAGCTAGCGGTGACTGTCATGATGATGGAGCAGATATTAGAGGCTGCCCAAGCAAAGGAAAAGGAGCATTTGGGAGAATGGCTCAAAATTTTCAGCTAGGAAGCTGAAGGGGAGACAGTTGTAGCACTGAAGCTGACAACAAGGGAAGAAGAAGAGAATGCAGATAAGATGCTCACTCCATGGAATATGGAGTTGGAGATGCTGGAGGATTGGTTGAACCATCCAGGGCCAGTAGATGACTGCCATGAGCAGACAATCATGCAGATGTTAGCAGGGGAGCATTCTGAGGAATCGCTCAGAACTTTCAGCTAGGGAGCTTAACAGATGATAACTGCAGTGCCGAGGCATGCAACAACAGGTGGAGGAAAATTCCAGTCTGGGGAGAAACTGGAAGAAGCTGGAAGTATGCCAGCAGGAGAAATGGCAACAACAGAACTGCCACAGAAAGAAGCTGAGCAACAGTTCAGTGAGAAGATTGCAGAATTGGAGTCTGTAGTAAAGTGGCCAGCTAGTGCCACAAAAGAGGAAGAAGATGGCATGGGAGATCTAGTTGATCGACCCATTTGCAGGGAAGAAGTGCAGCCGAGGGGACTGCATAAAGGGAGCTAGCCATGGAAGCAGCTGGACAAGATAATTGAGGAGATCAAAAGGCTGATGATCAGATCAGTAGAAGCGATCAACAAAGAAAAGCTGAGCAGAGGAAGACCTACAAGACCAGGGAAACAACAACAGCGAAGTGATGGAGCGGATGGACAGCTCCAAAGAACTGTTTGGGATCCAGGTGGATTTCGACAGCCATGCTAGGAAGCTTATGAGTAGGAGCTCATGAATATTTCACAGGAGAGGAGTATGATGCAGGAGCATTGCTCCAAGCCAACAATGTGCCAGCCAACCAGCACATCCAAGAGCGCATTCAGAGGAGGAGAGAGGCGCAGCCCTCTCACTTTCAAATTTTGAATTTGAATTAATTGTATTAAATGATTGTAAGGCCGAAGAGCCAAAGTCGTGCCTTTGAGCAGGCTGTGGTTCATGTCGCCTTAATGGATGACAGGTAGAAGGGGATCTAACTCCAATACATATTAGATGGCCCATTCAATGTAATTGAATGTAAATTAATGAGAGCTGGTGAGGATGGAGGGAAGAGCTTGAAGAGCCCCCTCATGTAAAAAGATCTTTTTGGTATCTAGAGTTTTTTTGGAGGAGGAGAGGAGAGCCGAGACTCTGTTGCAGTCCGAGCTCAAACACATTGTAATCAGGCATTCTTGATTAATACAATCAGAGAAGTTTTTCCTATATGTTGTGTGTTTATGTGTTTATGAATGAATGCCATATGTGTGTTATTTTATGTTGTAGATGTATGTTAGGTTCCATCTGCAGGTGATAGAAAGACTTCTTTATCTATCTGTGAGTTCTTTGATCCCAGGTCTGGTTCTTTGTGGTTTCATGCAAGAGTGCATGACCGAGTACTACAGTCTCTGAAAACTAGTGCATAGAGTGCACCTCTAAATTCTGTGGAATTTGGACAAAGACATGCCAGGGGGGCGCACCAGAGGAATTCATTGACTCAAGGAGAAACCTCAAGGTTGTTGAACAACTTGGAGGTAAGATTGTGTAGAGGGGGGCATAGAGAAGACAGAATTACTGATAATTCTGTGGAAGCTCTGCCAAGAGGGCATTGAGTGAATGCACTGGATGCATTGGAGAGAGAATTCTATTTCGAGTTCGTTGAGAAGACAGAACCATTGTAGGTTTTGTAGAGCTCTGTCGGGAGGGCATCGAGCGAGTGCACAAAATGCACAGAGGAACTATATTCTGAGTTCAGAGATAAGAGAAGTATCATAGGAGGAGACTTTCACAGGGTTACTGAACACCCTACAGGCTCAACAAGGAGTTCTTGGGCATAATTTGCCAGAGGGAACTTATATCCTTTCAAGGAGAGAAAGGGGCAGAGACATTTAGAGGTTCGAGCAGGATAAGCTTAGGATGGATAGCACAGTTGTGTGCAGAAGCTCTGCAAGGAGTGCATCAAGCAAGGAAAGCACAAGGAGTGCACTCAGAGTGAACTTGTCTCAAGTTCAGAAGCGCAGGAGGAAAAGTGCCTTTGCGTAAGGCAATAGCCGAGAGGAGTGTAGAAGTCGAGGAACCCTTCGAGGTTTCATAGTTGACAAAGCTAAGGAAGGACAACGTCCTTAGAATACAGGGGGGATCTGAGGATACAGGCTTTGCAACAAAGATGAAGGCCAAGGCCTTTTTGGAATAAGAAATCTTCCAAGGGGAAGGAAGAAGCGTGAGCTCGGGAGAGCATAACAGTCATTGATTCAGGAACTGGATAAAATATCTGGACCGTTGAATCTACATCCAGGTAGTAGGAGGAGAGCGCACAGGAGAAAGAGATCTGGGGCGTCAGATCTGGGTGCACGGACCAATAGCCATCGGATCCGGGAGAAGGTGCATGAGGTTTAACCCTCGTACATGCAAAGGGAAGGACTTGTCAAAGTACTGAAAATATTAAGACTATCCATCGTTGAGAGGATGCATGGCAGAAATCCGGAAGCCATCGGGGTTTCGGATACCGGGAGTTCAAGGAGAAGGAGTCGTGAGACAAAATGTCCCGACTCGCAAAATCCTGAAAGCATCGTGACCGTCCATAGGAGGACACGTGGCGAGTGGTCAAGGTTTCAGGGAAATCGTCGAAAGGCCCATTTCGACATTTCAGCTACCAAGAGATACAAAGGGTAAGAGTTGGGACTCTTGACCCACAAAATCCTGAAGAAAGGTAATTCGTCGGATCAGGGAAGGATGACAGCCGTTGATCTCCCTTTGAAGTGGAATTTTGGCATTTCAGGGTTCGATATTTCGATATTACGAGACCCGAGAGTTAGAAGGGTCAAGAACTGTTGTAGCCGAAATCACGAAATCCCAAAATGCGAAAATCCGAAAGCATTCAGAGGAATAGCACTGGGTCACGGGACAAGGTCACATGGAAAGGATCCAAGCAGGGAGCTTGTCACTCGCCAGCCCTTTTGGGGTTCAGAATTTCAGAGTTTCAGGGTTCGACATTTCATAAATCCCGAGGATAAGGAGTCGGGGCACTTTGAGTTGAAAACCCCCGAAGTCACAAAACCCGACGTATCTTTGGAGTGGGGCTGCAGTCACACATTTCGGCATTTCGGGGTTCGACTTTTCAGTACTTTTGATGATAAGGAGCCGTGGATTTTGTTGTTGAAAACCCTAAAGTCGCGAAATGCGATGTATATTTGGAGAAGGGCTGTGGTCACGGAGGACACAGTCACATAGAACCAAAATTTCGGTACTTCGACATTTCAGCATTTTGGGTTTCAGGGATTGAAGAGTCAAGAGACTCACGACTTCAGGATTCCCAAAGTCCGAAATCCGAAATCCCTTTTCAGAAAAGGTCGTGGTCATATCTGGTGGCCATGTGGAGGTGAAGAGTCACGCTTGGTGCATTTCTTGTGTCGATGGAGTTTTCGTGAAGGACATGTGGATTGAATTCGTGGGGTTCCAGTGAGGGCCTGAAAGAACTAATTCGGTTCTGCGGATTCGAAGGAGATCGATCCTGTGCAGATCTCAGCCTGAGGGTTGGGGTCTGCGTCACCATGCCTACAAGATATGTTATAAAGATCTCTATGTATGAGGAAGTTTCTCTTGATTCAATAATGAATAACAATGAAACTGCTTTTTTTTGTGTGAAAAAAAATGTTACACATGAACTAATTAGTGAGTTTGAGTAAGTCACTTATCTTATTTATTCAGTTTATAATATCACCATTCAATGCTTACTTATAAAGTGATTTTTTAAAACTAATTAGTGAGTTTGAGTAAGCCACTTATCCTATTTATTTAGTTTATAATATCACTATTCAATGTTTATAATGTTTGGCCTTTAATAAGAAAAGAGATTCAAGGTATGTATTCAAATGGATTGTGATAAAAAGTGGAAGAAATCTTAGTGATTTTTAAGATCATATGTCAGTATTAAAAGGTAAGATAGTATCTTTGTTAATGTTATTAATATTTTTTCCAATATTTTTTATTAAATTTTATATAATAATAATAATAATAATAATAATAATAATAATAATAATAATCTATTTTTAAGGTCACGGCCAAGCCAGCACATTTTAAATTGGTGTATGAGACCCTCTTGTTTGTGGGACAAGGGAACAAAGTTTACGAAGGTATACATACCCTACCCCCCTTTGGATTTGAACCTGTGACCTCTTAAGAGGAAACACATGTTCTTAACCATCACACCCACTCATGATGTATTTTAGTTTAAATGTTTTTAAGGTCCTATGTCAATATTAAAAGATACAATAGTATCTTTATAATTTTTTTTATTAATTTTTATATATTTTAATTTAAATGTTTTTGAATGGGATGTTTGTCAAAGATAAATAGTTGTATCATTATTACATATTTTAATGAAATAAATCTTCTTCAATATGTGATATTCTAGTTTTAAAAGATAAGATAGTATTTTATTGTTACATATTAAATAATAAAGAAATCTTCTTGAATTTCAATATGTGATATTCTAGTTTTAAAAGATAAGATAGTATTTTATTGTTACATATTAAATAGTACATATTAAATAATAGAAGACATTTTCATGAATTTTAAGATTTGATATTCTAATTTAAAAAAATATAATATATCTTATTGTTAATTATTAATTAATATTTTTTCCAACTTTTCAATTTATTAATTTCTATATGTTTTAGTTTAAATGTTTTTAAATGAGATGTTTACCAAAGATAAAGAGTAGTATCATTATTACATATTTTAGCCAAAGAAATATTTATGAATTTCCACATTTGATATTCTAGCTTTAAAAGGTAAGATAATTTGTATCTTATTGTTATTTATTAATTAGTGGAAGAAATCTTCATGAATTTTAAGATCTGATAATCTAGCTTTAAAAGATAAAATAGTATGTATCTTATTGTTATCTATTAAGTGATATTTTTTTACAACTTTTCAATTCATTAATTATTATATATTTTAGTTTAAATGTTTTTGAATGGAACGTTGCCAAAAAAAAAAAAGTGGCATCATTATTACATATTTTAGTGAAATAAATTTAATTTCAATATTTGATATTTTATTTTTAAAAGGTAAAATAGTTTGTATCTTAGTGTTATCTATTAATTAATGGAAGAAATTTTCATGAGTGGTATTTTAATTTTAAAAAGTAAAATAATATATATCTTATTGTTATCTATTAATTAATATTTTTTTTTCAATTTTTCAATTTATTAATTTCTATATATCTTAGTTTAAATGTCTTTGAATGGGATGTTTTCCAAAGACAAACAATCTTGTGATTATTACATATTCCAGATGAAAAGTGAAACAAATCTTAAAGAATATTAAGATTCAGTATGCTCATCTTACAAGGTAAGATAACATGTATATTATTATTAACTATTGATTAATAGTTTTTTTCTAATTTTTTAATTATTTTAATTTTTATATATTTTAGTGTTGAATATTTACAAGTTTTATGGATTTTTGTAAGGTATTAAGTCTATTATATTAGAAGAAAGGATAAATAATGCAGAGAATAACATCGATGTAGCAACAATATATGGAAACACTGCAGAGATAACAATGGAACACTAAGTTATATGAAATCACAACACTAGAATTATATCTTTATTGATAGGAAACAATGTTCACTAGTCTTTTCGAGGGGAAAACCTCCAACAAAGCAGAGCTTTATTACAACAATTATCAAGACAAGACTTATCATACCCTCTACTCCTATTTATACTAAATCTATCTATCCAAAAGAACAATCTAGAGGAAGATCCTTCTAGAAGCGGAAGCTTATATTAGGTATTCTTACATTTGACTTATTCTTCCTTATTGCTAGGCCTCATTAATATTGGCCTTTATTACATGGAAATATATTATTCTACCGACTTGAGGGGTTATGGAGGTTAGGTCCCTAACATTCACTCCACCTTAAAATCAACCTTGTCCTTAAGACTTGAGATGAGGAAATTTCTATAGAATAGTAGCTAAGGTGGCATCTACGGGAGCTGTATCTTTCCATTGGACTAACTCTTCCTTGGTGGTGCACTAACGAAGACAATGCTCACGTTAGTCCAAAACCTCTTGTGGTTGCAACTATATGGATCCTTCTTCATCCAACTCGAGAAGGCTAGTTTGAGTTTGGCACTTAGTTCCAATTACCTTCTTTAAGAAAGACACATGAAAAACATGATGGATCTTAGAATGACGGGGCAAAGATAACTGATAGGACACCTGTCCCACGTGCTTGAGAACTATATAAGGACCATAAAATTTGGGTGCCAGTTTTTGACAATGTCATCCTTGAGTTAAGTTTTCTTATAAGGTTGCAGTCGAAGAAACACCTGGTCTCCTCCAGCAAATTGATGTTTAGAGCGACCTTGATTTGCTTATTGCTTCATGCGATTTTGAGCCATGACCAAATTCTTTCCGATGGTACGGAGAATAGCCTCTCAAACTGTAAGCGTTTGGTCAACCTCCTGGACCTTCGAGACACCTGGCATGTAGGAGAGCACTGAAGGTGGATTTTGTCCATAGACTGCTTCAAAAGGAGTCATGCAAGTAGTTGTATGGTAAGAAGTGTTGTACCACAATTCAACTAACAATAATCATTGAGCCCACTAATTTTTCCTTTCAGAAGCAAAACACCTCAAATATGTTTCCAAACACTTGCTGACAACTTCAGTTTGACTATCAGTATGGGGATGATAGCCTGTGCTGAGATGAAATTGGGTGCCATGTAGCCTGAATAGTTCTTGCCAAAAATTGTCGGTGAAAGAGGGATCTCTATAAGAATCAATAGAATGAGGCATGCCATGAATCTTGAATACATGATCCATGAAAAGTTGAGCCATAATGGATGTGGTAAATGGGTGTTGAAGAGCAAAAAAATGAGCATACTTGGAAAGATGATCAATGACCACCATGATGACTGATGTATTTCTCGATTTAGGTAATCCCACAATAAAATCCATACAGATGTACCTCCAAATAGTGAGTGGAATCGCAAGAGGTTGTAGTGTGCCAGGAAATTTTACTGTTTCTCCTTTATTGCTTTGACAAACATCACATTCGGCCAAAAAAGTGCAAACTTCATTTTTCATACCATCCCATAAAAAAAATGGTTTGACTCGGTCTTAGGTTTTTGTAAAACCTGAGTGCCCAACTGTGGGTGTAGCATGAAGCTCAAAAAGCACTGCGGATTTAAGTTGTGACTATTTACTTAAATACAAATGACCTTTGTAGAGTCTCTCATCATTGTGCCTAGAGTAACTTGGGGAAACTGGAGAATTGACTTGCAATTGTTGGATCACATGTAAATTTTTGGGATCTTGTAGCTATTCCTGGAGAACAACTTGGAGCTAGTCTGGTACAATGAAGGAGAGGGAGAAAAGGGACCTTTCATCTTCATATTTTCTCGAAAGAGCATCAAAAACCAAATTTTATTTTCCTTTCTTGTAAAGGATCTCATAATCATATCCAAAGATCTTAGTCACCCATTTTTGTTTCTATGGGGAGGAAGGTCATTGCTCTAGAAAATTCTTGAGGCTTTGATGATCTGTATTAATTTGGAAGTGTTTCCCCAATAGATAATAGCACCAAAGATCCATTGCATGCAGAATATCCAACATTTTCTTTTCATAGATTGATTGGCCCAAATGGTGCTTTGAAAATTGTTTGTTAGTAAAGGACAAAGGTTGGCCATATCGCATAAGGACTTATCCAATTCCTCTCCCTAAAGCATCACATTCCAGAACAAAGGTCTTTGTGAAATCAGGAAGTTCCAAGACCGGAGTGGTGCACATAGTCGCCTTCAAGGATTGAAAGGATTGATCATCTGTAGGAGTCCATGTGAAATAATTATTTTTAAGGAGAGCAATGATAGGTGCCCCAGTCTTTCCATAATTCTTAACAAACTTGCGATAATATCTTGTTAAACCTAGAAAACCACCTAAGCTTTTGATAGTCTTGGGGAGAGGCCAATCCTACATTGCTTCAATCTTCTTAGGATCCACCCGAACACTAGCCTTTCCAACAATATGACCCAAGTACTCAACTTCTGAGGCACTAAAGGAACATTTAGACTGTTTGAGGAAAAGTTGGTGTTGAGAGAGTAGATGGAGAACTTGATCCACATGGGCAAGATGGGATGGAAAAGTTTTATTATAGATGAGAATATCATTGTTGGTTATTACTCTTTATTTCTACTTCTTGGGTTGACCAGGTTTCAGATGTGAACAGGTTTCCAACAAAACGCTCTAAAACTATCGACCCCTCTGGTAAACCATAAGGCAACACAACACATAGAAGGTATAGCGTAGTCTCACCCGAGATAGTTCTATTGGTGAATGTAATGCTCAAGTGCTTGCAGTCTAGGAAAGAGTGGGGATTTGGGATTGGATTTGATCTTCATCTAGCCTTAAACTGGATACTCTATCTATTATTGTTA
>JASDQU010101417.1:246909-332404 GCA_032191745.1 Picea mariana | reverse complement strand
AACAATGGCTTGTTAACTAAATATTTTAGGGTAGAATTATATGTGAACATGTTAAAGTGTTTTCCCAGCAGATAGTGCGTGAAATTATGAAGTGTGTATACCATGGCTAAGCCTTCTCTTTCTGTGGTATTATAATTTTTCTTTGATTCTGACATTTTTTTTCTTGCAAAGGAAATACGATGGTCTATATCCCTTGCTCCTGGTTGCACCAAAACTTCTCCAAGTGCTATGGATGATGCATCTACATGAACATGAAATGTCTTTTCGCAGTCTCAAAATACTAGGATAGGTGTTGTGACCATATTTTCTTTTAATGTGTCCAACCCTTGTTGACAATCTTCATTCCACTAAAATCCGGTATCCTTATTCAAGAAGTTTTCCATTAGCGCAGTGATCTGCACATACCCTTTGATAAATTTCTTGTAATAGCCTGTATGTCCAAATGTTTCTCTCAATGGTGCACTTATTTAGGTGGTGGTAAATTAACAATGACTACAATCTTAGCAAGATCCACCAGTAACCCTTGTTTACAGACTATATGTCCCAATAGTATTCCAAAAGGTGTCCCAAAAATGCACTTCTTGATATTCAATGATATCTGACACTGCCTGCATCTTTCCAACACCAGCCTTAATACTTCTACATGGTATTTTAACATACTATATACAATCTATTCATCCAGATATACTTCTAAAAAATGATGTGTGAATTCCTTAAAATACACTATGAATACTCTTGAAAATATGGTTGGTGCATTCTTCAGCCCAAAAGGCATGACTTTGTACTGGTAGGATCCCCATTCTATAGAAAAATTAGTCTTCTATTTGTCTTCTGGAGCTATCTTGATCTGATGGTAACTGAAGAATCCATCTATAAATGAGTATGCTTCGTGGCCTCCCACATTCTCTAATACCTCATCTGTGAAATGGGTGGGAAAAGGGTCATGTAAGAAAGCATCATTCAATTTTCTCAAATCTACACAGATCCTTATCCCTCCTTGTGTCTTCTCTTGTACTACCACAAGACTTATCCATTCAGATTCCTCTACTGGTTCTATGATACCAGCTTCCAACATTCTGTCAATTTCAACCGTCACTTTCTTCTTGTATATTGGATTCGGTCTGTAAGGTCTCTGCCTGACAGGTCTTGCCTCAGGTTTGAGAGGTATTTTCATCTCTCATATCTCTCCTGCTATTCCTTTAATTTCTATGAAGGTTGTGAGGAACATGTCACTAAATTCACGTAGTAAATCTGTTATTCTTTCCACTGTTTGTTCATCCCAGTAGTCTCCAATACTTTCCATTTTAGGATTATCAGTTGTCCTAATGTTGACTTTATTCACTTTTATAGGTGCAAAAAATACTTATGATTCCAATTATGGACCTTCCACCTCTCTTTCTCCTTCAATTTATGTAATATGAATATTGTGAGGGTCATCTTCATCTGCTTCTTCTTCTTCCACATGATAGAAGGATAGTAGTTCTTTGACTGTTTGTCTGTTCTGTTGTTGATACTCTATCATGAGTTCGGCCTATGGTTCATCAATAAATATCACCCCTCTTATTTGTTTTAGTGTTGAATCAATGTTGGATTTCTCATGTTCAAATGAGAAGGTTACTATAAAATTTTGTTGTAATTTTGTCCATTTTGCAGTGCCTCTACGCAGTTCCTGGTCTACATACCAGTTTTCGTCTCTGTCATTCGTTTCCTCAGTCGAACAAAGTTTACAGAGCACTAACATTCTGACGTTGTTTCTTGGGACAGAATTGAATAAATTTTCACTAGACTAATGACTAAATCTATAGTTTTGAATCCTGAGGGTAACAGTGGGGAAAACAATTGTATTGGCTGAAACCTTTACCTTGGTAACTCTAGTCAAAGAGACCAATACCACATAGTAGCACCATTCACAAAAATTGGCTTCAAAGACCATTTATACCAGAGCCAATCTTGACCCGAACCCTGTAGAGCCCATGTATGATCTTGAGATACTTCTGCATAGGGTAAGGGATTATGCGCAAGAACCATTCTATTACCTAGACAAAAATATATCCTTTCTTAAGGACGGGGCTCAAAGAATTGACGACCTCGACTTTGACACCCTTTTTGAACAAACTTTGTTCATGTCTAAATTAGAAACCAACTTGAACCATATAGTCTTTGACAAGGAGAGGTTTCAATCCTTGATATCAAACAAATTCTCGCAAATCCAAATCCCCCCTAGAGAAATGGCTTCCAGATTCTCCCCTCTTGTTCTACCATCCCAACTGCATGATTTTCCCCAAAACTACAGCCAGAGGATCAATTTATATGATGTTGAAGGAGATGTATTTACCCAAAAGCACCTGGATTAGTTCAAGTATTTCATTGATTTGGACTAGGTGTACCATGCAGATGCGAATATGAGATTGTTCGCGCAAAGTATTTCGGGGGAGGTTAGAAAGTGGTTCAAGGTCCTCCCAGTAGCAAGCATCCCCGACTTTGCCGCATTTGAGACATCATTCATCGCTAGATGGGGAGACAAATAGAATCCTTTGTAGATGCTGACGTAGTACAACAATATGAAGAGAGTGCCGGAGGATATGGTGTTAGAGTTCTCGTCCCGTTTCATGAGTTTTTACAACTCAATTCCCACAGAAGTCTAGCCAGATGCACAGCTACGATACGCTGACTCCTTTGACATTGATTTCTCCTTGTTGTTAAGGGAGATAAGATATGAAAATTTAGATGCCATAATGAGTGATGCAATCAAAGTTGAGGTAAACCTGATGGCATTGGGAAAGATAAAACAAAGGTTCAACATAGGGAGGAGGAAACCCCAAGAGGATGTGCAGCCATCGACTTCTTGACCCTCAGAAAACAAGTTCAACTTGATGATGAAGATGATGGAGAAATTGATAGAAAGAATGTCCGTGGAAAAAAAACCCGCTGCCCGAGAACATCATGACCCCCAGCCCAGGAATCAAAACCATAGAAGAGATCTGGTCTCGTAGATCAGGTAGATGGAACTGAGAGACCAGGGTGACCAACAATTAAGGCCCCCATTCCAAAAAAATTATGCAAACAAAGATTTTGATTAGATGTTCCAAGATCATATGCATTGTTATGACGACAAGGACACACACATGTTCTTGACGAAGGGAGAACATGATCAATACATGAGAAAAAATGACGATATTATGTTGGATATCTATGACATGTTGTCTTGGGAAATAGAGAAATTTAGGAAAGTTTATTACAATTCCATCATGCAGTTCCAAAAGGAATACAACCTCAGGAACAAAAATGCATCTACAGAGCCCCAACAGACAAATCCCATAAGGGAGCCTCAACAGAGAAATCCCATAAGGAAAAACCTAGTGGATATCCCTTCTACAATCTGACTAAAGCAAGACAACCCGACCAAGGATGCGACGGAAAGGGAAAAATCAAAGGAGGAGGTTCTAAGGAAAGCGCCAGAAGAAAGCCGTGAGACATGCGTCAAGGAGGTAGAAAAGGTTTGTCCCCCTTTTAACTTTGAGAACGAAATGGCCAAGATTAAAATCTCTGTCCCTTTCAACAAACTCATCAACAAAGGAGAATTATATCGAGATCAAATTATTAAAATGTTGAATATGGGAGGGAATCCCAACACTTTGAATGTCTAGGATGATCACCCTACCATTTTGTTTGGTTCGTGTGTGGAGGAGACAAGTGACACCGAGGAAGTTCCCCCATTCTATGTTAGTCTCAAGTTCCATGGCATGACCTTAAATAACTCCATGTTGGATTCGGGTGCGTCACACAATATCATTCCCAAAGTGATCATGGACGAGTTAGGTCTGGACATCACCAGACCCTATAAGAATATTGTTTCTTTCGATTCAAGGAAAGTCAAATGTTTGGGTAGGATAAAAGATTTGGTTGTGTCACTGGCCCAAATCCCTTCTAAAAATATGGTTATGGACATGGTCGTGGCCGATATTCCCCGCAATTTGGCATGCTATTATCCAAGTCATGGGCGCTATTATCCAAGTCATGGGCCATAATATTGAAGGGAACTCTACAGATGGACATGTCGTACGCCACCATCCCTATCTTCAGCCAAGAAATATAGTTATACAGGGAAGTACTGTTGAAATACATGGTGAGAAGTAAGACACACCCAAATAACCACCCTATATGCTCTATTGACACTGATATCATCTCATACATATTTACAATGACCTGAGATTTGAAGAGGAAGAATTGACGGATGTCATGACTCTTGATGATATATCTGTGCGACGAGCAGCAGAGTGTGCAGACCCGAGGAACTGCATAGAGAACGAGATGTGGAACATGAGTTTTGATGGAGACGTCAACAAGGAAGGGGTTGGGGCCGACATATGGATAAGTCCTCCCAAGGTGGGCATAAAACTCTACTCATACAAACTTGCCTTTGACTGTACAAATAATGTGACTGAGTATGAGGCGTTGATTTTGGGCCTGAAAGTTTTGACAGGGTTAGGGGCAAAGAGGATAGCAGTGCATGGAGACTCTGAGCTCTTTATAAACAAAGTGAAAGGCATATACCAATCCAAGAACCCCAGGCTGAGAGAATATATAAACCTAGTGCTGGACCTCCTCAAAGAATTCTAGGAGTACAATTTATCGACGATCCTGAGGGGGCAGAATCAAATTGTAGATGCCTTGGCCACTGTGGTCTCAGTTTTTAAAATTCCCATTTTTCCAAATAGAAATTATGAGATTGAAGTCAAACACAGGTTGACATTGCCCGATAATATCAATTATTGGCAGGTGTTTGAGGATGACAAACAGGTAGAGATATTTCTCCAAATGAGCGACAAGTTCACTAATATAAACATTGATGATGAGTGTTGTTGTGACAAAGATGAAAGAACAGATGTGTGCAATGACGATGACCCTTTCCAGAACTAGATAGCTGGGAGTGACATAGTACAACTAAATAATAATATCATCCCAAATGGATTAGTTTCGTTGGAAAAGTTGTTTGATGAAAACGATGTGGCTAGAAATCCCAAGATCATTGTAAATGATGAGGATGTCGAGGATTGCAATATTGGAACCCAGGAGAATCCAAAGATAATCAAATTATGAAATACATTCAGTCCAGAAGTCAAACAGGACTACATCAACCTCATGAAGGATTTCCCCAATGTTTTCGCTTGGAGTTATGATGACTTGAAAGTTTATGACACTAAATTGATTCAGCATGTCATTCCTCTCAAAGAATACCAAAGGCCTTTAAAGAAAAAACTAATACGGATAAGTCCCCTGATGCTACTGCTAATCGAAAAATAGGTAAAGAAACTTTTCGAAGACAAAATCATTGTTTCTTTAAGGTTTTCAAAATGGGTTTCCAACCTGGTGCCTGTAAGGAAAAAGAGCAGCGAAATAAGGTTGTGCATGGATTTTTGAAACTTGAACAAAGTTTCCCTCAAGGAAAACTACATGCTCCCTAAGATAGACTATATTCTGCAGAAGGTAGTTGGGTCCCAGAAGATTTCTATGCTATATGGTTTTTCAGGTTACAATCAGAGCATGGTACACCTAGATGACTGGGAAAATATAGCTTTCACGACACCATGGGGGATGTTCATGTATGCCAAGATTCCTTTTGGCCTGATGAATGATGGAGCTACTTTATAGAGGGAGATGCACATAGAATTTGCTGAGGAAAAGGAAAAAATTATTGTGATCTATCTGGATGACAACACTGTGTACTCCGATTTCGATGAACAACACTTGGGGCATGTGAAGAAGGTATTCCAAAAGTGCAGAAAGTTCAACATATCTTTGAATCCACAAAAATAAAATTTAGTAATGAAAGAGGGGAAACTGTTGGGGAACATCATCTTGAAAGAAGGTATAAATATAGACCCCAGTAGGGTTGAAGGAATCATGAAAATCAACACTCTATGCAACAAGAAGGAGGTGTAGTCTTTCCTAGGAAAGGTGAATTTCTTGAGAAGATTCATCCCGAACCTGGCAAAGATTATAAAACATATCACCTGCATGCTCATAAAGGGGAACGATATCAAATGGAACCACAAAGCCAAAAAATCATTTGAATACATCAATATAGAACTGACCAAAGCTCCCATATTGGCTATCCTGGACTTCACGAAGGACTTCATCTTGTTCTTGTTCACCTTAGAGCATATCATTGATGGTGTACTATTACAGAAAGATGATCAAAACTTCGAGAAGCCTATATCCTACTTCAGTAGGATGCTAAGGGATTCTTCACTGAGGTAAGAAATTATGGAGAAACAAGCGTACACCTTAGTGAAATCCCTAAAGGAGTTCAGAACCTACATCCTACATTCCCACATTATCGCTTACGTGCCCAACAACTTAGTCAAAGACATCCTAAATCATCCTGATCTTGAGGGAAGAAGAGGTAAGTGGATCATGGCCATGCTGGAATACGACCTTGAAATCAAGCCCAAAAAGTTGATCAAGGGTCAAGGCCTCACAAAGATGATGGTGCAGTCGAGCTATGACGTTCTATGAATCAACTTCATTGCTGACCTGTCAGAAAATCCTCAGGAAGAACAACCGCATAGGTGTCTCAGAATTTCATCGACTCACCTTGGTATACATACATCATTTATGTGTTGAGGAATTTACAAGCTCCTCCAGGGTTAAGTAAGACCAACACCAGATTACTAAAGCGCAAAGTTACTAAGTTTTGTATCTTGGATAATTCCTTGTATTGGAAAAGATTCGGGAGGAATATTGTTGAGTTTCTTACTAGAAGACGACGCAAAACAAGCCATCAGATAATTCCACAAAGGCGACTGTGGAGGACATCACTATTGGAATACCACCACACATAAAATTCTAAGGGCAGGTTACTAGCGGTGCAACATATTCACAGATGTATACAAAGAAGTTCCCAATTTCCACGAGTGTCAGATTTTCGATGGAAGGAAAAAGATACAATCCCTGTCGCTGAAACCGATCTCGGTGGAAGAACATTTCATGCAATGGGGCCTAGACTTTATAGGAGATATTCACCCTCCATCCTCAGTGCAGGACATATGGATACTTACAGCAACATATTACTTCACAAAATGGATCGAAGCAATTCCAACGAACCAAGATACTACCATGGTCATCATTTAGTTCCTGGAGACCAACATTCTATCTAGATTTGGGTTCCCTATCAAGATCATCACAAGTAAGGCAATCGCATTTAATTCCAAGAAAATGGATAAGTTTTGCAAGGATTACAATATAACCCTGGGACATTCTGCAGTGTATTACCCACAGGGTAATGGGTTAGCAAAATCGTCGAACAAAAGCTTAACCAAGATCATCAAAATACTCCTGTAGGACAACAAGAAGGCCTTGCATAAGAAGCTTATTTACGCGTTGTGGGCGGATATAGTCACTACCAAACAATCCATCTCCACGTTACCATTCCAAATTGTATATGGCACATATGTGATTTTCCCTACCTCATTGGGATTTCCCATCAGGATGTTGTTGCAAGAGCAAGAGGCCGAGCCAGATGAAACATAGAGAAGGATAAATCAGTTGATTCATACACAGCAGATGAGGGATCATGTCTATAACCAATCACAACTTCACTAGGATAGGATGAAGAAAAATTTTGACAAGCACTCTAAATGAGAGGAATTTCAGGTGGAGGATCTAGTGTTAAAGTGGGATGCGAGGAATGAAGATAAGAGAAAGAATGAAAAATTCGATCATCTTTGGACAGGCCCTTTTAGAATCTACGTGTATCGTGGGAACAACACATATCTATTAGAAGATATTAAAGGAGATTCCACAGGTTGGGGGCCTATAAATGCCAGGTTCCTCAAACACTATTTGGTACAATAAAGTCCATTTATGTCTCATGTCATTGTAAATAGTCATTTTATTTTGTTGTTTTCAAAGAAGGAATTTCGAGTCAATGTGTCAGCAAAAAATTGAAGCCCCGAGTGAAGGCCCTGATTTTATGCTGAGTCTGGTCGAAACTATGTCAAGAAGGTTTGGGTTGCATTTTTTTTTCAATTTTTTTAGAGTCTGGAAGTCGAATAAGGCCCAATGGTTAGGCACCTGGTCTAATTTTTTTTCCACCTCACTGGGAGGATAGCATCCCCTTGGAGCCAGCTATTAGCATCATCATTTTTTCAGTTAGAGTCAGTCTTAGTCGAGTCAGAGTCCGTGTGTCAAAGCATGTGAGTTCAGGTACCGAACAACGAATGGGTTGAAGTCAACAAGTGGTCGGTTAACCCTTGGAGTCTAGAAGAGATGTTAGAATGAAAACATGTGCAAGTGGTAAAGGTATTTCCCCAAAGAGTCGGGTTCTCTCAGAAGAGAAGGTTTTACGTGCCTAAGGTCGGGGCAAGTTGTTAAATAGAAGTCACGTTAGCAGATGAAGTGACCATCATCAACTCATTATGAAGTCAGAAAGAATGGAAAATCACAGTGCTCATATCACATATTCTCTACATCTCTTATTAGTTGTACTTCACACACTCTAAAGTGTATCGGTTGCATGAATGTTCTGCGGAAATCTCCAGCTTGCTTCAAAACCTCTAGTCACCATGGATTCAGTATCCCTTGGCACGATTTCATCTCTCACCAACCCAATTATAAATTCTGATCGCTCTGCAGGTATTCTGTTCACCAGTCAATTTTATATGTTGCCTATAATTCTTCTCGCAAGCCCAGTTCAATTGATATTTAGCGCATTTGGCCCATGCCAAATCCACTGCGCGTAAAAAAAATACATGTTGCACCATGACGACATCCCAGAACATAAGGAAGGGTGTGCAAAGTGGCAAGAATGATGGGCCTGAGCCTCAAATATTGGCATTGGTAAACAAAGATACGAAGGTCAGGGCATCTTTTGTATAGGTCGGATGCATGACATTTTGTAGAAAAATCCAAGGATTCAACATGAAGCTAGCAGAACAGTTTTCACTCATGTTTGACGGGTCCCGCACGATAATTGCAGGTGTCATTTTCCAGGTGACAGAGGAAATTTTGTCGGCTGCCACTGAGATCCCTCTGTGCAGTGAAAGGTGGTTTAAAGACATGCCTCTGGACACATTGTTCTACAAAGATTTCATCAAGTGAGACTGTTTAGGTGGGAAAGTCGAAACAATTGTTCCAGGTAGATATTTGTAGGAACCTTTTCAGAAACTTCTGGGAGTAATTAGGAAGTATTTCACTTGTGAGGGAAGGTTTGATAGAATACATTCCCACCACATTACATTGTTGATGCATTTCACTGGAAGGAGACCGTTAAATATACCTTTCTTCTTGCACCAAAGCCTCCAAGAAATGGCAGACAACACTCAGGCTAAAGAAGATCAGCTGAAGAGGAAACTATTTCATGTATCGCTGATTAAATTGTTGGTATTTGAGGAGTTAAGGTGACTGGGAAACAACTTGGATTCGTTTCTACTTACAACGGGCATCCCCAAGGATCCAAAGGGAGATTTCCCTCTACCCGCGGAAAGGGTAACATCACACCGAGCAGATCCTGAAGTAGGAAAGGCTGCAGAGGAAGGGAAGACATTGGAATCCCTATCCCCCCAATAGTTGATACCCCAGAGAAGGGGCAGGTCAAGGAATAACAAGGAATCTGGGGATACCTGAGTCCCGAGTGAGCCGCGTGCAAATTTGGTCGTCGAAGAGTTACTCATGCACGCCATTTGGCTGGAATCTGTCGAAGGTACAAATCAAGAAAGTTGGGGAAGAAGGAGGAGGACATACACTGAAGGAAAAGATGTTTTTAAGCCATCATAGCAGCTGAAGCAAGTGTAGCTTACTATTGTTGAGCTATACCAAGAAAACAGAGAGTTGAGACAACAGTTAGTAGCAAAGACCCTCGAAGCCTTAGCATCACAATGCCATGAGGGAAACATGACTTGGATCAAGAGGCAGCTCAGGTAAGCATAGGATATAATCATACAGCTGCGTGAATCACAGAGGATGTTGGAAGAAGGGAATGCGAAACACTTCAAGGAATGTGAACTAGCCATGGAGAAATTATGCGCGGCTCTAGCCAGCGCGTAGAATAAGCTTAAAGTTAATGTAGTTCTGCAAAGGAAAGTGATGAACCTAAAAAGGAGCAACTGGTCTCTTAGGAGAATGCTTCAGGTATCAAAATTGCAAACAATACCAGAAGCATGATCGACCCACTCCATTTTTTGTCTTCTCAAACATGGCGCGAACTTTGTTTCCCCGCGTCTTGTTTCCTACCAGGAGTGAGGGACTCTGACAGATACCTACATGGAAAAAATACAACACACAACAATGGAATATCATTCATTGCTAAGGACATGTGTGCATTAGACATGTGACAGTTTGAAGAAAAACATTGTTCCCTAGATGGGTTCATCATTTTCCAGGAACCTGCAACGATCTGCAGTTACCCATCACATGCATGCACTAGAAAATTATCATGCGACAGAGATCAAAGATATTACAATGTGTGGCAGGAGTCTGACTGAACACTTGATAGTCCATATGCCCTGTTAATGGAAAGCATCGATGCATCACTCCCTAACGTCGATATCTTGCTGATGACTGAACCACCGCGGAAAATATGAGCGGCTATGATGCGACTGAGTATAGTCAATTTCTATTTTTATAAAAGTGCCATTCGAAGAGCCATCTTGCAGAGGGTAGTCGAAAACTAGTTTCTAGGGATACTAGTTAGATTGCAGGGTAGCCCGAGTGGCACACCTTTTTTTATATATTCCATATTTTCAATGTAAGTCAGTTTGGTTGGAAAAAACAGTGTAGACAATGACTATTGAATGTATTTTTTATCCGATTGAAAATTAATGCAAAGGTCCTGAAGCTTTGATGAAAATATTCTAATGGTGACAGTTGGATGTATTGTATTATCTCTTTGTGTATGTACTTTTCTGTGTTCTTTATATTCACATCTGTATTTTATGTCTAAATGAGAACGTGACTTCGAATCTAGAATTCACTAAGAAGTGCTCTAGATTCGCGTCAGTTAGACAACCAATGTTTATTCTAAGCGAACTTTGAATTCATCCCCAGCGGTGCTCTAAGTTTCTTCATGTGTTTTTCTCTCGCCACACACAACGATTTTTAACTGAATATTGTTGCTCATTTATCCTTTATCCTCTTGAGTTCAGTCACTGAGTCATTTGTTTCTATCATTTTCTTAAATCAACTCCATAGCCCAGGGTCTTGCTTTCGTTCGCTAATAGAACCAGAAAATATTGTTTAAAGGTGTTAAATCTAGCCGATAGCTTAAATCCATTTCCTGTATAGAGACGAAGTCTCCAGAGAGAGCCCTCTCCAAGTCCGAAAGGCTAGTTTCAGACCTCAAAGTCGGTTTTTATATTTCCTTTATCATTCATTTCCTCAGCGGAATGAAGTTTACAGAGCACTAACCTGGTCCATTAACTAAGGCATATCGTTTGAAGAACTCATTTTTTGCCTCCTTGAATGTTTCTTTTTCTTTCCCCACATCAAACTACTTTTGTGGTTCATTATTCTTCTTCATCCATTGGTGTTGCGCTCGGTCTTGTCTTACTGCATCAAATCCTGTATTAGCTCCTTCGTGCATGACTATGTTGATATTTCTTCCATCATCCCTGGCTTCTGTAGAGATCCATTGAACATTCTGATTATTCTGATTCCTCTTATCTTGGATCTTCCCCAATAATGTTGGATAGTGTTTTGTGTCATGGTCTGTTGAACGACAATACATACATGTCCCAGGTGGAAGTGGAAATTCCCTTGCATAATTTCCTGGCTATTGGCAGTTGTGGCACACTACTATACCTTTTCCTCTTCCAAATCCTCCTCGACTTAACTCTCCACCTCTGTAGAGAGTTCGGTCTCCTCGTGGTGCGTTGTACTAAGGCACTTGATTATACTGCACGGGGTTATACTGTGGTTGTGCATTATTATATTGCGGCTATGCATTGTTATATTTTTGTTGTGTAGTGTTGTGTGGAGGTGGTACCTGATTAAAATGAGGTGCAACTTTCCCTACCATTATTTATACCTGCACCTTGTAGGTATCTAAATTTATTTCTCTCATGAGTTCCATTGTTCTACAATCTTTGTCATCATGGCCCATTGACTTACAAAAATTTTAGTATGAGCTCTTGGGTATTGTCTGGTACTTATGCATCATGGGACAATGATATGGATCATGCCCATGTTTCTTACAGATCTCGTACCATGTTCCTCCTATTAGAAAATATTTTGGTACTCCTATTTCCATGTATTGTACAAAAGTTTTCCATTCATTCTTGTGGCGTCCTTATGTTCTGCATGTGGTACACCAAACATCTTCTCTTTTCTCTTTTCCCTTATTCTGTTTCAGTTGAAATGTTAGGTTCTTTAGATCCTCCTTCATCTCTTCGATTGCTGGATTTGTCTTCTGATATTTGTTCTCTTCCAGTTGTAAGAATTCCTGCAGAGCCTCTTCCTAAGTTTGAAACTTTTGTTGTCTCAATGGATATTTCAAATGTGTTAAAAATGGATTCAGAAACAGATGTCTATGTTGCAAGTCAGTCATGATATATTTCAACTTACCATTCAATCGTTTGAACCTCTAATCAATCTCCCAAACATACTCACATAGTTTCTTTTTTATTTCAATCATCTCATTCATGTACTGATCTTATGAGTTAGGCTTCTGAAATTCATTCATGTACTGATCTGCAATTGTATTGATTTCAATCATCTCATTCATGTATTGATCTGTAATCATCCTTGTTGTTCCTGGTGGACTGTTTACAACTAGGCTCATGTACCAATCCAGTGCGCGATATCTTAACGTGATAGCTAACTGCGCAATTTTTGTATCCTCATCTATGATCTATTTTACTTCCCATATCTTCTCTCATATGAACAAGTGCTTTTCAGGGTCCTCTGATGCCTCTCCCCTAAATTATGGTAACCTGATTGTGGGATCATGTCCTGCCATATTGAACTATGATGAACTACTACCTCTATGTGCTGTAGATATTTGACTACTACTTCCTGAACTCACTCCTCCAATTCCTTCTCCTTTTTTAGATGTACCTCCTGTTGTATTTCTTCCACTAAAATTCATTTTTCTAAATGATGGTGTTCTTTCGAGTGTATTAGTCACACATGGGGTTATGGGTTCCACACTCACACTGACATGGATGGGAGTTATGCCTTATGTTCATACCCTTGGACCACCTATCCTCCTTTCATATGTTGTGCACAAGATTTCCTCAATATAATCCATAGCACGAAGATCCTCTACCTCTTCTTCATCACTTGCTAAGCCCTCTCTATCTGCTATGGATCTTTTCTTATTATTCATCTTTTATTGGTAGGGTACTCCACTGGGCATCTTTCCAGCTATTTCCATTATCTGGTTTATCTGATATTCCTCCATCATGATTGGGTCTATGGCCTCCTCCTTCTTTTCCTTATCCATCTCATCCTCCATTTCTCCACCTCTTGTCAGTGATTCCCCCCTTCCCCCATGCACACAAGGAAATTTAGTTGTTTGATTCCATAGTCATCACACCGTTGTTATACAATAACATATTGATTGAATTATACAATGATCTGATATACCTACCTCTAGGTCCCTTTAGAAAGTCTTTCTCTGTTGCACTGTAAGACTTCACGGTATCTACTGCAAATTTTGTGATAAACCCTGCAATAATATTGTTTAACCAAATATCTATTGCACGCATGAATTTGTTGTTAACTTGTTGTAACTACACGATCTCCACAAATTCCACTCCAGCTGTTTGATCAGATTTGTTGGGTGGTTTTATTTTAACCTCAATAGACAATCCTACAACACATGTGGGAAATCAAAGAAAAATACCTCATGCAAGTCACTAAACACATACTTGTCCATATATTTGTCTGATGTTATCTTAGGGTTTTTGTTATCCTTCTGCACAAATTCAAGCCCCTTTTTTTTAAACCATCTTTCGATTTATGCCTTCGTTGGATTCCATGGTTTGAACACTCCTT
Organism: Picea mariana; assembly: GCA_032191745.1. NCBI lineage: Eukaryota > Viridiplantae > Streptophyta > Pinopsida > Pinales > Pinaceae > Picea > Picea mariana. Next base: position 318,409 of record JASDQU010101417.1, on the reverse strand, counting down.
TTTTTATACCTTCATTCTCCACATGATTCTTATACAGATCCCATTCACTCAATCCCATGCAGTTCCAGCTGGCAACAAAACCACTTTTTGGTTATTACTCTTTCTTTCTACTTCTAGGGCTGACCCAGGTTCATATCTGAATAGGTTTCCAACAAAACCCTCTAAAACCACCGACCCCTCTGGTAAACCAGAAGGCAACACAACACACAGAAGGCATTGCACAGTCTCACCCAAGATAGTTCTATTAGTGACTGCAATGCTTAGGTGCTTGCAGTCTAGGAAAGAGTGGGGATCTGAGATTGGATTTGATCTCCATCTGGCCTTAAACGGATTACTTTATCTATTATTTTTAAGATCCACTCATCTGTAATCTTATACATCCATTATAATAGATATAGATAACCAATTATGATTAAATCAATCATTAGTAGGAATTAAACATGATCAACCATTAACAGAAAGTAACCATGCATTCACTCACCAAAAAGTACACAGGTTTTACCATGGTTCACCCCCTCCTGTGCTACGTTCACAAAGATTTGGCTTCTCAGGATATTTTATTTATAATTGCTGCATAATGGCATTGCGCGCACTACACTTTTGATCATGCAATAAAGAAATAGGTTCCATAACCTCTGTGAGGTAGACTAGATCACACCAGGATCCTCAGGCTATGATCTAACCCTCAAGATCTAGCTACCCGACTCTTCTATAGTTCAACATCTTACAAATCGATATCACAACAGTTTCTTAAAATTCATTATTAAGTTGGAACAAAATTTGAACCAATGAAAACCACTCTGCCCCCCAACCTAGACCTCCTAGGTGCTTATTAGTTGTTACATTCCAAAATCATAACCCTAACATGGTTAGGTCTTACTGCCTTTGCGCCTTGCATGATTTCCTCCTTTGCATGTGCCTTTTCCTTACACGTGTTGCTTTTCTTTCTAGTTGTCTTTTTCCAAATTAAGATTTACTTTTCAAAACTGAAATTTTCCTTAAAATCAACCTACACAAAACAATCATCAAAGAAAACTAAGATAGAATGAAGAAGAAAAGGATGAAAGACACGATTCATGAGGCTTTGGAAGGTGGAGGGGGTATTACACATGCCAAAGGGAATGGCCAAGAACTCATAGTGACCCTCATGATTTCAAAAGGAAGTCTTGGGGATGTCATCTTCTTGCATACATATCTGGTGGTAGGAAGAACGAAGATCAAATTTAGTGAAGTACCGAGCACCACTCAAGTCATCCAAGAGATCATCAATGACGAGAATGAGAAACTTGTCCTTGATGGTAATTTTATTGAGGGCATGAAAGTTAGGACACATGCGCGACGTACCTTCTTTCTTGAGTACCATGAGCACAAGAGAAAAATAAGGGTTGGTATCAAGGCAGATAACACCCGCCTGGAGCAACTCTTGCACTATTTTCTCAATTTCATTATTTTGTGTAAAGGGATGATGATAAGGATTAACATTGGGAAGAATATTTCCAGGACAAGGGGGATGGAATGATCATGAACACCATGAGAAGGAGGAAGTCCCTGAGGAGTAGAAAAAACAACTTGATATTTGGAGAGTATAGCTTGGAGGTCAGGATGCATAGAGGGTGTCTCAACTTATTGAATGGAATGGAGTTGAACAATAACACTAGAGTGACCTTTCTTGAGGGTATTTTCCATGCGATGGGAATTGATTATCTCAAGAGAACCGACTATTAGGACTTGGAATTGATATTGTTGTCCTTCCTGTTGGAATTGCATGGTTAATGCCTTAAAATCCATAATAATGGGACCCAAAGTGTGTAACCATTCAACACCAAGCACAATGTCCCACCCACCCATGTCAATGGAAAACATATGACATTTCAGGTGGTACTTTCCAATTTGACTACATACATTTTCACAATTCCCACCACATTTCATGGACCCACCATTGGCTATCATGATTTGAAAATTATTGATAGCTTGAATATAGCAATTGGTTTCCTGGGTAATGCAACGATGAATACAATTATGGGTTCTACCACTATCAACAAGGATGATGACTTTCCTATGATTAACATAGCCAATGAGCTTGAGGGTTTTTGGAGCAAAGAATCCAGTGAGGGCATGCAAGGAAATGAGTGGGTCAACTTCAAGTGGGTCAGTGGATTCCTGGGTAGAATCGGGAAGGGATGGATCTTCAACAAGTGGGACTATCGCATCTTGTTCAACAACATCTTATGAAATGGCCATAAAAATGTTTTTTTCCTTATACTTGTGCCCCGGAAAATATTTTTCATCACAATTATAGAAAATACCCTTGAGTTGGCATTCAACCATTTTAGCCTTAGTTAATTTATGAACTTTGAGGGGAGTGGCAGGGGAGGAAGGATGAGTGGTTTGAGGGAGAGGAACAAAAGAGGGTTTTTTGTTCTGGGAAAAAAAAACTTGTTGGGCCTCTTTGGCACGTTTAGTAGCTTCCAATCAAGTATGAGGGTGGGCCATGAGAACTTGGGCTCAAATTTCATCCTTTAGGCCATTGATAAATCATTTTGAGAAGCACACATCTGACATGACCTCAGTTCGAAATACCAAATGCTCAAAAGCAGTTATAAAGTATTCCATTGTGCTTGACTGTTTCAACTTGCTCAAACAATTGATATAGTGGGTATCAGTGTCAAAGCGATCATAGAGATCGAACATGAACTGGGTCCATGCAATATACCCCTGACATGAATTTTTACACCATTGCCACCATTTCCAGCGTTCAGGATCTAAATAGAGAACATCGTAGAGAATTTTGGCCAACTAATTAGTAATTCTATGCAAAGAGAAATAATGCTCCATTTGAGTGACCCAACTCGTGGGATCGTAGCCATCGAATTTATTGACCTCAATGTGGGGAATACGAGTGTCATGATGAAAGGAGTTGGATTGAAAATGTAGAGAATGAGAGGAATCAACACCATCTAGTTTGTCCAAGGAGGAAGGACTCGGAGTTCGGTTCAACAACTGGTTGACAACAAACTAGAGGGTGTTGAATTGGTTCATGAATTTGGCATCCATGGTGTCAAATTGTTGTTGGAATTGGGTCTCAAATTTTTCAAGGTGAGAATTGGTAGAGCCAATCTCAGATGTCACTTGTTGGAGGGATTCCTTGGTTTGATTGATGGAAGTTTGCATGTCTTGGTTGTTAGTGTTGGCCATTTGGAGATGGGGAGTACTAGTAAGGAAAAGTGGTTGGTTGGGTACCACTATGATAAGGGTGATAATTATAGGTACCACTACGATAAGGGTGATAAGGGGAATATAATGGGATAAGTGGAAAAATAGGGATGGTGGGAAGGGGTTGGGTCCACTGAAAAACAAAAGGCTAAAAGATGAAAGGTATGACTGTGATTAAGGTGAAAGAGGAATACAATGGGATAGGTCCTAAATAAGTGTGATGGTGGGACCAATATATCTATATATATACTCCTAGGGAGTTATACTCCGATATGAAGAATATTGTAGTGGTGAAATGTTCAAATTCTTAATAGGAATAAATGTGTAGTAATTTCGCAACCCAAATGTAGGAGGTAAGGTTACACTGCAATACATATTGTCTGTTCTATTTTTGTTTCCATCCCAACAGTTAGGGTATTCAGGGTGTCTACAGACAAGGGTTTTCCCTGTGCTATAGCTTTCTAATATACATGCAGGGTCCAACAGTAGTACTTGGCCCAATAGCTCAGGGCACTAAATAAGGAGGATAAATCGTGCCATTAGCCTTACAACCTGACTACCCAGGTGCTAGAGAGTATCCTCCCAAGTTCTATTCTCAGTGACACTATAACATTCAAGCGACTGATCGATTTATCTATGGAGCGCTTCTGGAGAGCTAGGTCGATCGGTATACAAGTGTTGTCTGATGCACTACCACCTGAAGGGGTACCAACAGGGGTTACAAGGGTGGCCAACATTGTGCACTTGAGTATCACTTGTAGTTCCTACATGTATGCTACCCCAACCACAGATTTATGTGTTGAACGATAGATCTCTATAGCTTTAAGACGTCAGAATATGTCTCTACCCTGAAAAAATTTAACCCGCAATTTTGTTCCAAGGAAAGTGCTATGATATCATTGTAAGGTACCCGTTCTATTATATTAGTATAAAAGAGAAATAATGCAGAGAATAACATCGAGATAGCAATAGAATACATAAATAATGTAGATATAACAACAGAACAACAAATTATATGGAACCACAACATCTGAATTATACCTTTATTGATAGGAAACAATGTTCACTTGCCTCTTCGAGAGGGAAACTTCCAATAGAGTAGGGATTTATTACAATAATTCTCAAGAAAATACTTCTCATACCCTCTACTCCTATTTATACTAAATCTATATATCCAAAAGAACAATCTAGAGGAAGATCCTTCTAGATGCAGAAGGTTCTATTAGGTCTTCTTACATTTGACTTATTCTTCCTTATTGCTAGGCCTTATTAATATTGGCCTTCATTACATGGAAATATATTATTCTACCCACTTGAGGGGTTAGGGAGCTTAGGTCCCTAACAATTTTTCAAAATAGTTATAAATAATGGTAATCCAATTCATTAATATTTTTTAGAAATAATTATTTCATTATTTTGAAAATTAGTTGATTATGAATATATTATATCTATATATTTAGATTAATAGACAAATTGAAGTGGTTAATAAAATTTTGAAATGTTATTTGAATAGATCCTTCTACAGATTGGGCCAACTATCTCCATGATGGTGGGTCTATCACCAAAATAAAGGGCATAATCACAATCTAAGGAACACCAATCCTTCCAAGAACATGCATTGGCACCCCAAAAATCCCTCCAAAATCCTCTTTTTATTTAGCCATCATGCCTGGAAATAAGTAAATCAACAATACAAGCATCATGCATCTTTCAAATCTAAATTGACCTTCTAGAAAAATCCCCCCTTGCACAAATTTAAAACATATACCACCTAATCAAACCCAACACCTTCTGTAATATCCTTGGATTAGCGATATGTAATGTAAATGTGATATATGGCCACAAGCCAAGCTATGCAATATGTAACCATTGTATATCAAAAAATAATAAAATAAAATGTAATGTCGGCTGCAGATGGACATGAACACAATATTGGGGGACAATTTTCCGCAAGAGAGGGGGAGGTCTAAGAGGGGGTCTGAGGGGGTATTACCCATGTCTATTAATTCAAACCCACTTCCTACAATTATTATTGGTGTATGAACTTTCTATTTTATGTTTGAGTGTTCTCAAAGCTAATCATTAAACACATGTAACATGGTTGGTGTGAAAAGTCACATACCATAGTTATAAGATCATGTGGGCCAAGTATAATCAACATTGGAGAATGTGAGAGTCAACATGCATGGGAAAGTATGGGAAAAGAACTAAATTTGTATGAGAAAAGGGTGTATTTTTTACAACCAGTTTTTGGGACAACAAGGGAGTGTAGAGTGTTGGAGCTTCAAGAAAACCATAGTGAGAATGTGTGGTAGTTTTTTGAAGATACATATGCATGAAGAAGTAGGCTTTTAGGCCTATAGAGTGAGTTTTTTTGAGAGAAATTACCCTACAACATTGATCTTACTGGCGTGAGTTTTCCTTGCAGCTGACATCCTTGGAGTCCCCAACACGAGAGATTCCTATAAAATTTGTGCTAGAGCCTTAGAGGGAAGTAGGAAGGCCGAAGGTACTATGTGTAGTGAAGGGGGATCTCATTCCTTGGGTTGTGTAGGATGAGGAGAAGAGATCTAGAAGATTGGGATAGTTGTACATGAAAAATTAGTTTCTTTTGCATAAAATTGGGCCCTGAGTGGGAAGTGGAGAGACACCGTAATCCATATTTATAATAAAAATGAAATGAAAACAAAGATATATAATATTAACGCAGAGACATAGTGAATAATAAAAAAGATATAATAAAACTTGACTTCTCATAAATAAGAAATATGTTGAAATCGTAAAATGCAAACTGAAACAAGCTTGCTAGAATGGTGGCAGCTTATCTATGAGAAGAGATGTGATGGCTATGCTCATTCACAATAATATGAGTACAATGAGTCTCCAAAGGAATTTTTACATAAAACATTAATTCCAAAACCATATACATCCAAAAACATAACCCTAGGAGATGAAGCACCAAAATTCATGTGGGCCCCGTTGGGGTAAGTTGGTACATCAACTTCTCGAGGTCGTAACTTTTGCATACGATCTCCATTTTAGGCACACGATAGCCTATTGGAAAGGTATATACAAGGAATACACATTATTCCATCACACTGTAAATTCATATATATAGTGATTGTGGCGGGCCCAAAATGTCCCTAGAAATTTAGGACCTAAAAAGATAGAAAGAAACTTCCAATATGAAAACTAAAATTAGCAAGATGAAATTTGCATGTGATCCAGTTGGAATAGGTGGGTGGCCATCGATATCCACCTAGATCAATCCTCCCCCCTTAGGAAGCAATGGTCTCCATTGCATTGATTTCCCCCATCATATGAGTAAATTTATGTTGAATTTGGTCCTAGGTGAGCCACTTGCTTTGGTGTAGGAGCTGCCTTGCTTTGACAACACGATAAAGCTGAAATTTTGTTGGCGATTTCCCTTGACCCATGTGTCCATGATTTTATCAGTGGATGGATGTTCCATGCAGTCAAGGTTGAGCTCTTTCGGTGCCAACTATTTTTCTACCTCTGAGGTGTCAAATAATGGTGGAAAGTATGGCCGAACAAGGTCGACATTAAAAATTGGGTGTAAGCTAAGGAAGGGGGGAATTTCAATATCAAAATCATTGTCACCCACAACCTTGGTGATGGTATAAGGTCCATAGAGGAGTGGATGAAGCTTCCGATGGGGTCCTGTAAGGTGTTCTTTCTGCAAGTGCAACCAAAATCTATCTCCCACCTAAAACTTATGTGGCACTCGGTCTTGATCATGGCGCTACTTGTACTTAGCATTAGAATTCTACAAAATATAATGAACATGTTGGTAGATGTGCTAGATTCATTCAATGAACTGAGTGGATTTGTCATCTTCGGTTTTCACATGGGACAGTTATGACTGTGTGGACGCAAGGGGTATTGAAACATCCATGGGACCCAATGGTTGAATTCCCAACCCCACCTAAAAGGGGTTGTGGTTGGTTGAGATATGTATGGATCTGTTGTAACTGTGTTGAACATAGGGAAGACTATCATCCCATGTGTGTGGATGCTTGAAATTGTACATGCAAAAAATATTCACAATCATCATGTTGATGAAATCGGTTTGGCCATCCGTTTGGGGGTGGAAGGACATGGATTTGGCGAGCTTAGTGTCTAGTCATGATCAAAGGATCGACCAAAATGTGATGAGGAACTGAGTGTCTCAAAATGTACCCAAAGTGTACCCACACTCATTTGAAGAAGAGATTTGCAGTGGACTCTACTGTGATGATCTTATTGCAGGAAACCAGAATCAGCATCTTGGGAAATCGATCAACAACCATGAAATCACAGTCATTTCCCTTCTTGGTTGAAGGAGGGCCCGACATGTATTCCATAGAGATGGATTCCCAGTGCATGTCAGGAGTAGGCATAGGGGTGTACATGCCTTGTTTCTTAATGTTCGGTTTGGAAACAATGCAGGTCGTGAAGGACCTGATATACTTGTTAACATCCTGTTGGAGTTTCGACCAATATAAATGTTTTTGCAACACTACCACTGTCTTCTCTACGCCGAAGTGCCCTGCCACCCAGTTGTAGAGAGTTTCCCAAATCATCTTTTCTTTCTTTATTGATGAAACACAGTGATGGCCTAAATGGCACAACAACCCGTCCTACCGATGAACATTAGTGAAAATTGTGTTTTTTCCCAACATATGGTAGGTAGTGGAGAAGTTCAGATCTCTCTCATAAAATTGGGACCATTCAGAGGTCTCATGTCGGAAAGAGTGTAGAACCGTGGTTAGTGCGATAAATGGGGGTCGAATGAGGAAATAAATGATGCGGTTGGTGCTCCTTGTCTTATAATTGATGTTGAGATGGAACTGTTGGAAGTATGTGGACCACTTCTAATGGAAGTCATTCTGCAATTTTCCATGTGTCTGCATGAACTACAAAGGCTTATGGTCAATGTGGATGATTGTCTCCTTCCTGAGAATGTAATGCCTCCATTGGAGGGAGGCTTGTACAATGGAGTACATTTATTTGTTGTAAGTGGGGTACTTACAATCAATATATGATAGTGTCTCGCTATGATAGGCCACGTGATGTCCATGTTGAGTGAGAACTACAACCACAACATAGTATGAAGCATCTATCTCAATATCAAATGGTTGTTTCAGGTCGGGTGATGAGAGCACCAGGGGTGAGCACAACCGCTGCTTCAAATCATTGAACAATTTCTATTGTGACTGGCCCCACACAAATTTTTCCTTGCCATTTCCCCTGGTCACTTGGATAAGGGCCCATGCAATGTGGGAGAATCCCAACACGATCCTGCGATAGAAATTGGCAAGGCCCAAGAAGCTCTGGAGTTCAATGAGTGTGGTCGGGGCTGGCGAGTCATGGATGACCTAGATTTTGGCTAGATCGATATGCACCCCATGCTCATCAACAATGTAGCTTAAGTATTGTACCATGTTCATGCCGAAGGAGAATTTTTCAAAATTTTCATATAGCTTGTTGTAATACCCCAAGGCCGAGCCCCTGCTGAATTGTAATTATGTTTAATAGGCTGGTGAGCCAAATGATTATAAGCTGGGAGGATTATGTGATGATTAGGCCAGAGACCCTAGATGTTAAAGGCTAGTGAACCTGTTTTTGTATATGTAAATACTTATATCTTTAATATAAATACATCGATGCGTGTAGATCGACCACAAAGAAAGAGTTATGGGAGACTAATATCAACTAGGTAGGGGAAGGGAAGGGGCTAAGAAGATAGGGTAAAAGGGTAAGCCAGAAGGATTATATAAAGAGGGAATAATTTAATATTATTCTAAAAGGCATGTTGGAGGATAATGATTTTTATCCTAAGTTCCTTTGGTAAAATGAATGAACTCCAACTGAAGAGGGATGCACTGCTGGAGAGCGAGGTGTCAACCAAGACACATGCAGATTTAAGAGGGAATTCTTCCCATGCAGGGGGGGAAAGCATTGAGTGAGGCATTCTTTCCTTGGAGACTGGGCGGCACGCACCATGGAATCCTGGAAGATCTGAAACCTACAAACCCTATGAAGATAACCCATTTTAATCCTGTGAAGGATAGCATGATTGCACAGTGCTTGAGCCATATCACACCCAAGCCATTTTCTTGTTTCTTCGCATGATTTTCTCTAGACTAGTGTGTCTTGTTGTCATTACCATAGCCCATACCTGATTTTTTTGTTGTTATTACCTTGACTAGATTGTCCTGTGATATTGACTGAAGAAGCAGGTTGTCAGGCCTGTGAGCAACTCTCTCCAGGTGAGAGAGGTTGATGGGGAAGTGATTTTTCCAGAGGGAGCCTCACGACAGTTGTAGTTCTCTAAGACTTCATGTATGGCTTGTTGTTGAAGCCATGGAAGGGGAGTGTGGCAGTTGAAGGATTGTCGAGCAAAGAAGGGGCACACTCCCTCATATGGGACATGAATGTGGAAAATGAGGGACTGTAAGCCATGGACGTGAGTGGACTCCTGGGGATAGAATCCTTCCTGGAGACTTTGTAACTTCAACCTATCCTAGGATTCCCTTTTCCCTAGGTGGAGTTTAGTCCCAGCTCAGGGGTGACCCACTGCTGATAGCTTGGAGTAGCATGGTCTAAGGTTGGTAGGTTCGTGGAAGTTCTGCATGAAGTTAATAACATTCTTAAATAGATAAGTACTCTTTATATATTCTTAATTACATGTTGTATGTTACACATGTGTTTATTTATTGTACGTTTCCACATAATTCTGTGTATGTTAGCAGAAAGTAGATGTTTGTTTTTAATGTATAAAGTATGACATTTTCCGCAAATGAAAGTGAGTCTTTATGTAAGGTGGCATGGCCCAACCCTAGGATGGTTGCGGACGCTACAAATTGGTTTCAAATCTTGAATAGAGAAGAATTGTATTAGCATGCCCCGACTTGGGTGGCTAGGGGGTTCTACAAATTGGTATCAAAGACCATGGTTTTAACACCGAACCTAGATGGGCCGTGTATGAGGAATTGAAGTAAAAACTCCATAGGGATTTGATGTACAAAGTGCTAGAGGGGAGTTGAGAGAGCTCCTGGGTGGTATTTGAAAGACTCACTTTGAGAGAGCTCATGGGTGGTATTTGAGAGAGCTCATGGGTGGTATTTGAGAGAGCTCATGGGTGGTATTTGAGAGAGCTCCTGGGTGGTATTTGAGAATCCATAATAACCATGGCTATGGGCCACAAAACTAAATTGGGGTTGTGGGATCTATTCGGGTGAAGCCAGACCCTTCAAAACCATTAGATCTGGGAAAGGTGCATGTTGGTTAACCTCCAAGTCCTTCGGACTTCGTGACTTCGATGAAGTATAAGTTTTATTGAGAGAAACGGGTCGAAGCTAGAATTTCCGAAGTCCTAGAGTGATTTTCAGCCATATATCATCCAGGAGGAGGAGAGTCATGGATTTTCCCCGAGTAGTTTGGTGATTCGGAGTTCGGGGAAATTGGTTGAAGTGCATGCAAAATGGACTTCCTCCCAAAGTCTTGAAGTTCAAAACTCATCCAGACCATTTTATTAACAGGAACGTGTGTCCACAGATCAACCGTGCAGAAATTCGATAGTTTGGGGATTCAGAGTTTGGGAGAACCGAGAGGTAATGTTAAGAAAAGCTTTGAATTCCTAGAGCCCTGGAATCCTAAAGTTCCAGGAAGCAGTTGTTCGGTGGTTCAGAGTTTGGGATAAATATGGTGGTAAGCCATGAAATCCACCAAATCCCAGAGATACAAAGTGTTGAAGCATGGGGTACAATGTGGCATGATGACATCACCAAGGGTGACATGGACCTCCCTGTAATGTCCCCCACCTCTTGAAGAAGAGATTTGGAAGACGTAGTGGTCTAGGTGTCCCCACTAGGCCATAGTCTCACACTGAGGGGAAAGGTCAACTAGACTAAAGTTATATTTTTTTAAGGACTTGAGAAAGAAATAGGTTAAAAGGAGTAAAAGATAACTCAACAGAAGAATAGAAGTTAACCCTGGAGGTTAACCTAACTCAATAGAGAATTAGAAGGAAAAGTATAAGTAAGAGGCTGGGGAGCACCTATCACTCATTCTAATTTTGGTATATTTCTTGTTAGTGCTCTTGAGCATTAAGTTTGGGGGTTTGCTGTACAAACCCTTGTGAGCAACTCAGTGGTAAAATATCCACTCACCTTTCTCTACAGCTTGGTCTCGAGGATGAAATATTCCTCCACGCCATTTTATTCTCAGCATATCTCCTTCTAGAGCTTCAGCAAACAGCAGGGCCGTACTGTTGGGGAATTTCCAGCAAGGGCGCGCCATACCATTGAGGAGGGTTCGATTTAGCTATTCAGGAGGGCGCAACTCTCTTAGAAGATTTCGCAGTTGGAGAGGTTTTCCTTGGACGTTGGGCTTGAAACTTCAGGAGGAGGATCCCACTACCCTGATCTATTACTTGAACGAGTTTGGGCTCATTTGGAGCATTCTTCCATCAGGGCCAAATTATTGAGGGCTTCAGTCTCCACTTGGAGCGTGGCACTCTCTGGTTGAGGGTTTGACATTCAGATCTGCTTGATACTGGTATTCATTACTTATTTAGCCTTTAGAGGCTTCTTTCTTATTGATGGGAGCATTTCGTAGCAACTCATATCTATTGTTTGTATGGCCATCTGAGGTTTATGCCAGATCGACCATCTATTGTATTGATCCTACATTGCTTATAATAAAAGGGTCAGATCTTTGCTTGTGCTTCTATATCTTGAATGTATGATGATCTTCATGTTTTGAATGAATCTTGTATGCACTTAATAACTCAATAAACACCTAAATAAACACCTACACATCGACAAACCAGTGGTAGTTAGTGATTCCAAGCCAGAATTTGGCTTGGGATCATTACACTCCCCTAGTCATGTTATGTGTCTGTCAAAATTATACTTTTGATGACCTTGTTGGACCAATAGAAGTCTGACATGTGGGGGCCATGTGTCACCATCTTATATGATGAGATTTTTACTACATGCACCCCGTAAAGTGAAGAGGTTCATGAATTTGGCGTTCATAGGAATTCAGTGAAGAAGTTGTTAAATATTCCGAAGCCCAAAGCTCTAGAGTCCCAAAGTGATAAAACACCAGAGAGTTTGGGAATTCATCGTTCGAAAGAAATGGGAGAAGAAGGTCTGAATTTCTCCAAATCCTAAAGCCCCATAGCGCCGAAGCTCCGGAGTGACGAAGTGATAAAGCACCATAGAGTTGGAGAATTCGACGTTCGGAAGAAATGGGAGAAGAAGGTGTGAATTTCTCTAAAGCCTGAAGCTTTGGAGCACCGAAGCTCTAAAGCCATGAAGGACTATTGGTTCAATACTTCATCGGTTTGACATTCGGGGAAATCACAAAGTGATGAGGTAGAAACCTTCGAAGTCCGAAGTTCCAAAGTCAAGAAGCATGGGAATGATGTGGCCAATGATGTCAACTAGGGTGATGTGGGAACACTAGATTCTTTCCATGTGTCATCATTTTTCAAGTGTTTCAAAGAATATTCGAGCCAATTGGAGCATGACATGTGTCCACTCCTTATTTTTTGCGACGTAGTACCCCCCTGGTGTGTGGTTGCTGATGAGAATCCAGAAGTTCAAAGAATTTAACATTCATCGATATGCGTGTATGTTGTTGCAATATCTCTCGAAGCCCGAAGTTCCAGAGCGTCGAAGATCTGAAACTTTGAAGAGACACTAACCCAATACATCCTCGTTTTGAATTTCGGGAGAATCACCGAGTAATAAGGTATAAACCTTCGAAGTACCAAAGTTATGAATTCACAGAGGTAATGAAATCTGTCGACGTCACCTGGGGTGACATGGACACATAGGATACGTGCCAAGTGTCATCATTTTTCATGCTTTTCAAGGGCCCTTCGTGCCCAATTCATATGTGACAAGTGTCATCCATTGGATGGAGCCACATGTCCACTCCATAACTTGGCCATGTGGCACACTGATATGTTGACGCTGACTAGACCTCGACGGTTCGTCAATATGACGATCGAGTAAAAAAAGGAAAGAAGGAAGCGAAACCTATGAAGCATGAACTTTCAGATATCTTTGCTAGTTTGGCTTTTGGAGGAATTACAAAGTACTTTATTCTAGAAACCTGAAACCCAGAGCCCTGAAACTCCGAAGAGGTACCCTTCGAAAGTTGACCACTTTGGCGTTCAGCAAAAATGAGTTAAGAAGAAAGGAAAACCTTCAAAGCCCAAATTTTCGGAGCCCTAAAGTTACCTATTCTTCGGATAATCACCAGTATGATATCGCTTGGTCAGTTCCTGCAGTAAAATGTGGTTCGATGCTAAGGAAGAAGGGGCTAGTTCCCAAAAACTATGTTAAAGAAGGAAAAAAAAAAGGGTCAGGAAGGAATCCCATGGGTTTCATCTGGTTTGGACCTACATCAGAAGAGGTACTGAAGACCCGAGAACTTTATGATAGAATCCAAAAAAAAACTAAGAGCCTTTTTTCTCAGAGGAAAGTGATCTTCTACACAAGGAGTGCATCAGAGAAAAAACACAAGTTTTAAAGGTCCATAACTTTCTCCTCAAAGCTCAGAATTGAGCAAGGAAGCAATCATTTTAAAGGTCTAGGACAACAAAGCATAGTTGTTCACCTAGAAAAGGGGACTGATCAGAAAACTACTCAGAAAATCAAAGGAAATAATTCGGATAGGTTATTGAATCAAAATGGTTCATGTTTTAATAAAATTGTTGAATCAGTTAGCCTGACGAGGTTCTATTGGTTGCACATTTTTCATAATTAACAACAGATTGATCAAAACAAATCAACATAGAGGGAAGAGAGATGGATGATGCACAGGTAATATATAGTCAAGAAGATGAAACCAGAGGGATGAATGTCCATTTGGATATGGAAGGAACAAACTCCAGTGGACATGGAGAAGGAAAGGATGATACCATGAATATGGTAGAAACCATTAGAAATTTGCAGAAAGATGTCCAAAGCCACAAGGATGATAATGAGAGGCTTATGAAATCCAAAGAGCAGAAGGAATAATTCAATATGAAGTTAATGAAAAAACTAGACATAACTGAAAAGAAGTTAGATAAGGAGAGTGTATCCAACAAATCAGGAACCCACGAGACCGCTGATGAGAAAACAAGAACAAGGAGTGGTAGAAGACATCACCATCACTCTCAAATACATTCCAATAGGAGAGCACAAAACAACTCAAGTCCATTCTCTATCAGGAAGCATCATAAGAGGTATGGGGTGGATGAACTACGAGGATAAATGAATAATATCAAACCTCCTACTTTTGATGGTGAACACTAGAAAGTTGAAGATGTCGAGACATGGTTGTTGAGTATGAGAAAATATTTCCAACTGCATAATTATTCTTTTCATGTGGAAGGAAGAATTTCTGTTTATTAGCTGAAAGAAAAGGAATCCATGTTACATGGAAGGAATTCAAGAATCATTTTGAGAAGAAATACTTGACCAAGAGGCATTATGACAAAAAGATGAAAGAGTTATTTGAATTCAAATTGGGCTTCATGACCATTGATGAGTATGAAAGAAAATTTTTGGAAATGTTGAAGTATGTATCCTTCATCAAAGATGAGACAATTAAGATCCAAAGATATTTGAGTGGGATTCCATATTACATCACTGATAAAATTTAGTATGATGACCCTAAAACTTTGGAGGAAACCATAAGAAGAGCCAATTCCTTATACGATTATCATAATGGAAATCCTAATTTCCAAAGAGCTTGGGAATACAACAAGAAGTTCAAGATGGAACATAGGAAGAAGGGGAACAAGCCACCCTTCTTCAGAAACATTTCTCAGGGACAAAAAACCCCTAGAGAGCCCATAATGACTGAGACAAGTGGGAAAAGGTCAAGGAAAACATCCATTCAGTGTTGGGGTTGTAAAGGAGATCATTTGTATATAAATTTCCCTCACATGAGTGACAAAGTGAGAGCTATCCAAAATGTACATCAAGCAGAAACAATGGAGGACATGGGTAGAAGTGTTCCAAGGATCTATGCAACCCTAAACAACAAGCAAGCAGAATTTCAATCACACATGATTGAAATATAAGGTATGATCAATAACCATGCCTTTATGTTGGCAGCCAATTCACTTTTTTTCACTGTCTTATAAGATGCCTACACCATTTTTTGCAAACATTAATTTTTCGTCGCAATTCTCAAATAAAAGGACACTTTTACTTTTGTGTTGTTTGCACACTTACCTTCGTTTTGTTTTCACGAATGTAAGCGTGAAAACTTGGTCTTTCAAAGTCACATTAAAATCATTTTTTGAGTTTCCATTATCCGTCTTGTCGATATACCCATTGCGCTTACATTTTACTTATCATTATGCGGTTGGCAAAACTTTGATCTGTACTCATTGGAAATTCTTTGATTGATTATCTAATTTTGTTTCATGAGTAATTGAGGTTGTGATGTATTGGTAATTGGATTTATATGTTCTTTGATTTGATTTACTTGACCACTGGTTTCATAAAAATACATAGGTGTTATGGTTAAACCCTTGATATATTTCATTTGATATGACACCTAGTTCAAAACACATTGGCACATTGGTTAAAATCTTGATATGAATTGTTACAACGCATGTCACATAGTCAAAACATTGGTATTGGTTTTGATTTGTATGTTGGTTTTAAATCTATGGCATAATGTTTGATCGCGCACATGGTTTATCCACTTACCAAAGGATTTGATTGGTTGAAATGGCATAGTGATAACACATATGCGTTATGACTTGTATAGTTGAAAGCGTCGACGGTTGTACCTTGGCAATAACTATTATGCATGGCCAGCAAATATCTCCACCACCTTCGCGATGTCATTAATGCCTATCCCTTATCCTTGTTTCACCCCTGATAGCTCGGGTAACCCTTCATGCACTCTTCTCTTGTGTATGCTATGATCCAAACCTTGGACTTACCGCGTGCTCGGCTCCATGGCATTAGTGGTGCAAATTGAGCCAAACGGTAGCCAAGCCTTGCTACTGTTCGACAATGCCCGGAAAGACTTAGAGGATAGCGGTTGGCTCACCTTTGTATAGTGATTCGAGGGTTTTAATATATTTTTTGCACAACAATTCACCCTGATTTTTGATGGGTGTAGGGCCAAGGTGGGTGACATTCAGTTGGAAATCAGTGAAGAGTTCATTAGCTCTGCCACCGGGTTAGCAGCCACGGGCCCCCGTTGGTTTAAAAATTCAAAAGTGGAAGAGGTGCCATGGCCACTACTATTCGTTTCACAAAAGGTCACATCCTGTGACAGAGGTTTGCCCATTTCTACTCTTAAACCAAGATGGCATGATCTTTTGATGGTGGTCAAACAATTTGTGACCTGTGAGGGTCGATATGGACTCGTTTTTCTCTACCACCTTCGTTTGTTAATGAATTTTATAGGGTATCCATTAAATATGCCTTTCTACTTCCAGCATAGCCTTTATAAGATGTCAAAAAGGTTTAAAAGGGAGAAGGCCGATAGTAGCCTGTTCCACCATGGCCTAATCAGACTCATCGTTGTTCATCACTTAAATCTCCATGGTGATAGTTGGCAAGATTTCATCTCTTGGAATAGTTTTGTTGAGGCAGAGCCTGTCCAAGTTGACAATCCTGTGGTTAGTGACACCAAGGTCGAGCCACCCGTGCCCTTCCATGTCCTACTGCCTTCTCCTAAACCCTCGATCAACCCTGATATTGCCTTACCCGACATTTTAGCAAACAAGGTTGAGGCTATTAAAAATCCTGTGAACAAAAAGGTTAGAGGTAACCCTACTGTTGATGGCAGAGGTAAAAAGAACGCTCGGCTTATCTCAAGAATGGCTAGGAGAAAACCTAAACCTAGTGCTAAGTAGAAGCCCATAGTCCTTAGTGAAGACTCAGAATCTGACATAGAACGCTTCCTAGCTAGTGAGTACCCTTATTCACAGGGTCTCTGTTTCAGGCCACCCTTTGACTTCGTTTCTAATATACCCGCTTGCCTAAGGAACGATCCTAGTTACCCAGGGATCGGGCTACCTAACGAAACCCTCGGCAATGTAACCAAACCCTCACCTGCATTTTCGAAGCCCAGACAGTCGTCATGCGGCCAGTGTGATGTATGGTTGGAACAATACTATACAGACGCTCCTTTACTTCAATCGAAAATCAAAGCATTGGAAAACCAAGTTGCAGTGTTGACCAGCCAAAGGGATAAGCTTCAAGCAAATGATAGGAAGCAGAAAACTATTGGTTCCATCGTATTTCAGAATGTTGAATTGGCTACAGCCGTTGTCAACTCCAAAATGTCATGATCAAGCCGTCTTCTCGTCACCCAGGTATGAATTTTGATATCATTTTCGTTTTGTGAATTCCTCGGATTAATATAATGATTTGATTTTGGTTTTCAAATAGCTCTGTCTATCATTTGAAATGGCTATGTCATAATGTTTGTCATCCTGTACATTGTTTTCGCTTTGCTAAAATTAAATGAAGTTTTGATTTGGATACACGATTTGTTCATTCCCAGTTTAGCAATTGACAGGTTTTCATTGGATTTGATTCGATTGTTTGTTGATATGAGTTAACAAAATCGATGGTTTGCCTTCGATTGGATTTGTTTGTATCTAATCTGAACAGGATGTTTTCATGCTAAATTAAGAGCACGATCGTGTTTTGGTTTGGTATGATTTCGTTATGGTTAGTTTGTATGCTGTGATTTTGGAACGACTTCGTGAGTTTGAATTGACGTGATGTAATCTTCTAAATTAGGAATACAACTCTGATTCACTCTGATTTGGAAAAAATGACTTTGTTTCGTATGAAAACGATATTCTCATTTAAGCTTGTGCAAAAGATATCTACGCCCGAATCATGGAGCGGTTTTGATTCATACGACTATGTTAAACTCCAACTGTTCGATTCGATCTTGTCTTGATTGGATTGTTGTGTATTTTTAGTTAGTATGATCGATTTTATGAGTTGTATTCATATAAAAAATAGACTTGATTGCAGCTCTGTTAATTTTAATTTTCAAACGAGTTTGTTAACTCAGATCGACTTATGTGATTTCTGTCAAATTCGTATGAGGAAATTCGGGTAATAGTTGTTTCAAAATGAATTCAAGAAATGATTTTGTGAATGATTTTGTCTGCCCCAATTTGCAATAACAAACGATCAGACAACTTTTACGAACCCTGTTATCAATTGATTGATCTCGTTATGATTTCGTTTATGACAATTTGCGCACCAGTTTTGATTTGATTCGCTCATGGCATAGATCGTTTGTTATGTTAATACAGTTATGTCAATTTGAAAATGATCTTGCTGTTTTTATATGGATTCGATTGTGTTTCCTGTTGATGAGGAAGCATAACAATGACTTAGGATTGGTTTAACTGTATCGATTTCAATTGGTTATGAATCGATTTTGTTACTGTCAGTTATCCAACATGATTTCATTTACCCGATTTTGTGACAACAAATGAAACAGAGTACACGCATCTCTGTAGTTATTTGATTGATCTCAGTCTTGTTTGATTTCGAATTAGTATAAAAATTTCAATTTGAATGATTCGTTTGTCTTTCAAATAGCTATTAGATACTTGTAAATAGTTTAAATTTATTTTCAAAGATTTGAATTGATTTTAATGCTGATTCTGTGTCTGATTTAGACCAGCTACAGAATCGCAAGATTCTGTAGCTAGTCTATAGAATTAAATTTTTTATCATTTTATCAATAAAATACCCTTCTAACTTGTCCATTTTTAACCCTTTTCAGGTACATCCGAATTGTATTGGACATGATGGACAGTCTAGGAGATATTTGTGTGATTTAGTTTTTATTTTAGGTTCCTAGTTTAGTCAGACTTGGGATATCTTCCCAGATTTTATGTAAACAGTTTTGATAACTTCCACAGGGATGTTTTACCCTGTGGAAGGTCTTTAAATACTTATTATTTTGTGTAATAAGGATCATCCTCACTTGTGGGAGAACCGGGATATGGATTTCTAATACAAACCGAGACAGGAGTTGATGTTTTGCTATAGCTTTCGCTTTCATAATATCAATCTTTTGTTTCAAGTTTATGCATATCAGTTTGTAGTTGATTATAGACTATTTTAGCTTTCATAGTCTATTGCAGAATGATATGATTTAATTAATGTGTTATCCATATCTGATTTCTTTCATTACTTAAAAATACAACAATTATTTTGTTTCAGTTAATGAATCACGGATTTCTCTTCTTCGTTAATTGAATCATTTCATATAGATCTTTGCATACAGGTTTATCTAACTGTGAAGATTTATAAATCATAAGATTGTTGTATTTTTTATGTCTTGTTTGTCCTGTAATCATATTTGAAGAGAACTGCAGCTTTCTGTTTACGAGGAGCGCTTGGATAATTCGGTGCGGGTTTTCTCCCTCCGATCAGCTAAGACAATCATCATACACAGGACAAATCTGGAGCATTTCTCCAAGTCAATTTGTTATTTATTTGTTTGTTAGTATAATATTAGTAGTTTAGTTAGATATATGTTTAGTTAGATTTGTAGTTAGAATTAGTATATTAGTTGTTTAGTTTAGTTAGTTATGTTTTATTTCTATTCATAAAATTATAAAATCAACACAAAATATCTCTTTCTGTCTTAGGATAGATTATTAATGAGTTTTTCAGGTTTTATTCAAATCTGTAAATTGTAGATATTGTACATTTTGTGAATAAGCTATATTTCCGTTAGTAGTTAGATATTTAATTTCTTAGAGTTAGTATAGTATTAGATAGTAGATTGTATATATAGAATAGTTAGATTAGTTTATTAGTTTGTTTTATTTCTTTTTAGTTAGATTAGTTTAGTTTGTTTTAATAGTTAGTTTTAGTTAGATTAGTTAGTTTAGAGTAGTTTTCTTTTGTTTTAGGACCTTAGATCAGCTAACGGAGCCGCTAAACCCGTCAGGGTGGTTCATCCCAAACGGCTTGGGTTATTAGACAACCCCGGACCGGTTCCACTCTCCCAGTTGACAGACGGTCAATTTCGCCCGTCAACAAATGGCGCTAGAAGGAGGGCCTAAAATTAATTAATGGCACGAGGCGGTTGCAAGAATCCTCCACCACCTAATCTCTCACCTATAGTGACTAGAAGCCATTCCAATGATAATATTCCCCTTCAAACAACAACCACTTCAACCGACGATCCACAGATAACAGTTGAACCAGTAACCCCAAATCCTACAGGTGGTGACTTACAAGAGATTGTCCGCCAATCTCTTATAAGAACTCATAGTGCCTTAGCCCGTTTGAGGCAACCAAACCGTCCATTGGGTCAACCTTTGGATTTCTCTGATATCAGAGAACAGTTAGGAAGCACTGATCTCACTGTGAATCCTACAGATCCAATCCTAAATCCTGCTGAAGGAGGATCTGGAATACCCCCTTCACCAACTCCATCATCTCCTTTCTCTTTTGGAGGGGATTCCTCTAACGAAGGCAGTTCCCCTTCTCAGCCTTCCACACCCACTACACCAATGGAAAATCAGAACAACCCTACTAGACCTTGGCTCGACCAGGATGTCGTGGCTGTACCTGGAGCCCAGCATCCCTTACCTAAACACCCGGAGAAATGGCTTCCCAAGTTTGACCCTGACTCAAAACAGATTGCTGAAGATCACATTAAAAAGTTTATGTTAGCCATAAGACTCCGCAATGTCGAACATGAAGATATTGTTTGTAGGTTGTTCCCTTATACTTTCGATGGCAATGCATCCACATGGTACTTTGCCCAACAACCCCATACCATCATGTCTTGGGAAAAGTTTGAGTAATGCTTTTTGGAAAAGTTCGGAGACGGTAAGCCTCTGGAATTCTTAGTCATGGATCTTTCTAGCTTAAGAATGAACCCAAAAGAAAAAGTTAAAGACTTTAATCAAATATTCTTAACACTTAAAAACCGAATCCCTGTTGATTCCATGCCCACCGAGAGTCTTATAATAACATACTACACTAAAGCTTTGCATCAAAGTATAGCTATTTGGGTTAAACGATCTAAGAAAGCCACGTTGTTAGAAGCCTTCGAGGAGGCCAGCCAGATTGAAAAAGACATACTTAGTCTTAAAGACTCTACTAGCAATGAAACAGAGACTAGTTCTTCTTCCAAAAAGAAGATCGAAATCCTCCCTATACCTACTCAAAGAAAAACACAACCTGAAAGCTCGGATTTAGAAAACTTAACTAAAGTTGTTCAAAAACTATCAAATCAAGTTATAGACATAAAAAGGTCGACTGAAGAAGCTTCCTTGAACAAAGGACCTTACAAGCCCCTGTTTCGGAAGCCTTTTCCTACCAACCGACCTAATCCAACCACTGAAGGCCTTAATCTAGAAAGTCTACAATGCGCCCTTCAAACAATTCTAGAAGCCCAAGATAACTTGATGCCTCCTGAGATTCCTCAGGAGGAAGTTGAACAAGAGACAGTTCAAGAAGATGAGTCTTCTCCAAACATTTTCGGACACTTCTCGGATAGCATCTTCCAAGCTAACTTCGAGACAGTACATCCCTATAATACCAAGAGTAAGACAGCCAACAAACCTTCTGCCGAAAACACTACAACTTCGCATCCAAAGCAACCTAAATCAGTTGAGACTAAACAGAGTAATGTGAACCCCAACTTAGATTATGATGTAGTTGAAGATCTTAAAAAGTTGAGAGCCAACATTTCTATCTATGAGTTATTGAAATTTCCATTTCTGCTACAAAAAATGTTACAAAATATCTCCGAGAATGGAAAATCTGGTAATTCAAGTAGTAACAAGGTTGTGCAGAACAAAGTTCCCTAGAAGACTTCCCCTAAAAACAATCTTGATCCTCAAGATAAAGGAAGCCTTCCTGTAAGTAATGTAAATAATGTAGATAAAGTAGCTTTAGAAACTGCAAGTAAAAAGCCACAAGCTACCACTCTTAGCACTCGCAAAAATGTACCTCCATTTTTGTTAACTTTCGAAATCTTTAATAGAAATGTGCATAATTGTATGGTAGACTCAGGAGCGTCATCCAATGTGATTCCATGGTCTATATGCCAGAAGATTAACGCTGAAGTTGAACCCTCCACCTTAAAAATCATACAACTTTATCGAACCAATGTTAAAGTTATAGGCGAACTAAAGAATGTGCTTATTAGATTATCGTCTAACCCTAAGGTTCATCAAGTCATTGATATAATTGTTGTGGATATTCCAGAAGTGTATGGTCTATTTTTAAGCAGGGACTGGTCGGAGCAGCTACATGGTTATTTCGTGACAGATTGGTCTCATCTATGGCTTCCAGACAATGGTAAGCCTAACAAGATCAAGGTAAATAGTGAACGCTACCTTAAGTTCACGGTCACAGATTTGAATGATCCCAATGAACCATTTACACCTTCTGTTGATTCACCTGAAGTACAAGGGATGGAAACCTTCTTTGGAAATTTCATGGTCGAGGCTTCAGCTATCACCAATCCAGAACAACGGTCTGAGATTGTAGCATATGTGTAGCCAATAGCTTCTATGCAATGGTCCCACGTGCTCGATAGAAATCAAATTTGGTCTCCTTATTTCGACGGGTCAAAGTCCAAAGAAGGAGCTGGAGCAGGCTACGTTATTATCGATCTGGCAGGTAACAAAACATTGATTGCATGTAGGTTGGAATTTGAATGTACTAACAATACTGCAGAGTATGAGGCTTTACTGCAAGTTCTCAGAAAAGCTTTGGATATGAACATTCAAAATTTAACCGTCTTTGGCGACTCTGAAATAGTGGTTAGACAGGTAAGATATTCTATCCACTGTCTTTCTCTGCATCTCAAAAGCTACCAATCCGAGGTATGGAATTTAATGAATAAATTTTTTGCTTTCAATATAAATTCTATTCCTAGATTGAATAACTCTGAAGCAAATTTATTAGCTAATGTAGCTTCTAAGCTTCTTCCTACAGAAGGCTTATCATCAGACGCATTCTCCATCGAACTATTGTTCCGGCCATCCGTTCCCGACAACATCACGAACTGGAGAGTCTTCGACGACGATCAATAGATTATCAACTTTTTGCACATGGAAGAAACTTTTCAAGGCACGGTGATAGATGAACACATGCACGACGATAATTTGCGCAATTTCACGGTAATACCATATCCGAGAACTCCTGAATCTTCATCAGATATGGTAAACTCGATCCCTAAATCTATAGTTATATTAGAGAAGTTTTATGATCTTCAAGATAAATTTAAAAATTCAATCAATTGTAAAACCAATAGTTCCTCATTATCTTATGAACAAGTGAACTTAGGAACTAAGGACAATCCTGCATTAATCTAGGGGTAGGATGTTCTCAACAAGAAAAAGTTGCATTTATTAAATTGTTCAAAGAATTTAAAGATGTCTTTGCATGGACATATGATGACCTTAAAACTTTCGATCCTAATATCATACAACATGTCATTCCTATGAAGCCCCAAACCTTACCCTTTCAACAAAAACTGAGGAAAATGCACCCTAAGCTTGAACCAACCGTTCAAAAAGAATTGAATAAACTCCTAAATGCTAAGATAATTTTTCCTGTTAGGCACACTCAATGGGTTTCTAAACTTGTCCCAGTGTGGAAGAAAAATGGGGAAATTCGACTCTGCATCGCTTTCCGAAACCTTAATAGAGCGTCTGATAAAGACAACTATCCTGTCCCACCCATGGAACAGATCCTTCAACAGGTATCTGGTTCTAAGAGGCTATCCTTACTGGATGGTTTCTTGGGGTACAACTAAGTCCTGATGTCTCCACCAGACAAACTTAAAACTACCTTTCGTACCCCGTGGGGCACTTATGCTTATCAAAAAATGCCCTTTGGATTGATTAATGCTGGAGCCACATTCCAGAGAGCAATGGACATTGCTTTCCTAGGCCTAATCAATCAGTCCATCGTAGCTTACTTAGATGATGTGATTGTATATTCTAAAAACAAAGATGATCATCTAGCTCACTTACGAGCCGTCCTACTGCGATGTCGTAAATACGACATCTCCTTGAATCCTAAAAAATCCATCTTTGCAGTAGAACAGGGTAAACTCTTGGGATTCATTGTGTCAAGCGA
Source organism: Picea mariana (assembly GCA_032191745.1). Lineage (NCBI taxonomy): Eukaryota > Viridiplantae > Streptophyta > Pinopsida > Pinales > Pinaceae > Picea > Picea mariana. Next base: position 294,059 of record JASDQU010101417.1, on the reverse strand, counting down.
GGGGATGATTATCGACCCCAAAAGGACTCAATTCATCGCAAAACTTCCCCCTCCTACATCCAAAAAATATATGCAGTCTTTCTTAGGCCAGATTAACTTCGTGAGGAGATTCATCCCCAGTTTCTCCAAAATGGTTAGACCCTTGCAAAACCTAATTAAGAAAGACACCTAATATCACTGGGGACCCCTAGAAAATCAAGCTTTTAATACAATAAAGAAGGCCATAATAGACGCTCCGTCTCTCATGAGCCTCGATTTTTCACAAGACTTTACACTCTATACTTTTGCTTCTGACTATTCCTATGCCGCCATCCTAACCCAAAAGAATGCCGAAAACAATGAAGTACCCATTGCCTTTATGAGCTCTGCTTTCAAAGGCGCTGAACTTAATTACCCAGTGGTAGAGCGGCAAGCTTATATTGTTTTCAAAGCAGTCAAGCACTTTCGGTCCTATCTTTTGAAGTCAAGGACGAAAGTCATTGTCCCCTACCCAGCCGTCAGGAACTTGTTAGTGCAGAAGGAACTAGGAGAAAAGAGAGCTAACTGGGTCACCTTCTTGCAGGAGTACGACTTATAAATCACCCCAGCTCAGATAGTGAGAGGCCAAGGGTTATGCAAGTTAGTTGTTGATTCAGCAGCAGGACAACAAGAAGAAAGTGATACGTCAAACCTAGGACAACAAGATCAAAATCTAATATGTTGCGCACAAAACCCTGTCAGTCCTTGGTATGATGATATAAGGCTCTGTCTTGAACATGGGTCAGCACCCCGTCACCTGGATATCACTAAAAGAAGAGTGTTGATATTAAAGTTTGCCTTCTTTCATCTGGTTAATGGTATCCTGTTTCATCAAAATTTTGACGGCGTACTGATGCGCTGTCTTGAAAAAGACGAAGCAGAAAAAGTCTTGCTAGAGTTGCATGCAGGAGAAGCTGGTGGTCATTTTGGTCGTGACACCACTGACCATAAGGTTTTAAGAGCCGATTATTACTGGACCACGCTTTTTAGAGACGCCCGTGCCTTGTGTCGTAAATGTATTATTTGTCAGAAAGCATCAGGGCGATTACAAAAACCAGCCTTTCCTTTGCAGCCCATTTTAGTAGATTCTCCTTTTCAGAAGTGGGGCCTTGATATCATAGGTCCAATCAACCCCTCGTCCTCACAATAGTACAATTTTATTGTGACAGCCACAGATTACTTTACCTGATGGTCCGAAGCTGCCGCATTACGAACTGTCAACACCAGTCAGGTAATTGCCTTTCTAAATTTGAACATTATCATTCGTTTTGGTATCCATGACTGTTTAGTATTCGATAACACTTCCTACTTCTCTTCTCTTGAGATGAGCGAGTTCGCTTTGAAAAAAGGAATTAAATTGAAGTATTCTGCTAGCTATTACCCCTAGGGAAATGGATTGGCAGAATCGACAAACAAGAACTTGATTAAAATCATCAAGAGAACGGTGGTTGAAAATCACAAAAACTGGCACAATGCGTTGTTAAACGCGTTGTGGGATGATAGGGTAACACCAAAAGCTACTGTAGGTAACTCCCCTTTTCTTCTCGTTTATAGCAGAGAAACAATTCTACCACCTCACATTCTTCTTCCTTCACTTCAGTTGTCACAGAAGACCCAAGAAGAAGATTGTCCCCCTTTGGAAAACCGAATTAACGCTTTGATGAAGCTAGAGGAGGTAAGAGCCCAAGCTAAACATAAGTTAGATTAGCATCAACTATTGGTTAAAAGATGGTTTGATTCTAACTTTACTTCTGATAGGAATTTTGAAGTAGGTGATCTCATTTTGAAGTGGGACAAACCGCATGAGGGAAAGGGAGAGCACACTAAATTTCAGAACTTATGGCTTGGACCGTTTTTTATTGTTGAAAAGTTGGGTCCTAGTTCTTTTAGATTGCAGAATATTGAAGGGTAGCCTGACACCTATCCGGTGAATGGCCAAGCCCTGAAGAGATACTTTGCTTGATAACAACCCCTGTATATTATGTATATAGTTTGTTTTTGTTTTCTTTCTCGTTTGCTTTTTGTTTTTGATTTTCTCTTTTGAGGTTTTACGCTTGTGTTTTTGGAAATACACATACCTGTATTATGAGCTATTCAGACAAAGAAAACAGAAAATTCCTTCGCTCAAATAACTGCTAAGAAAAGTGTATAAACATCAATGGTATACTGCTGAAATTTATATCTGTGTTGGTAAAAGTTTGTTGTTTGAAAGAAGTTGACTGATTTCAATCTCTGAGAAAACCTTGGCATGATCATATATTATCTTTTTACGCTGTCCCTATTCCTTAAGGGAATGACTCAAAAGATGTCTCCCTGCCTTAGGAAGTTGTTTTTGCAAATAAAACATCTCTGGATCTTAATAAAGGAAAGTGCTAAAAAATTCTGATGACGTCTAAAAAAATATGTTAAAATATCATGATTTTCAGCGTCACCCCGCTCAACTATATGTCTATGGAAAAACAAAATAAAATAAATTATTAATAAGAGCTGTGGGAAGTGCTTGTAAACCCGTCGGGATACTGAACAGGTCTGCTGGCAGTGGGTAAATGCATGCATGACGCCAAGACAACTTCGCCAGGGTACTGAACAGGCCCGCTGGCAGTGAAGCAATGTCGGGTATATGGAAATTTGCAAATAAGAAACCTCTTTAATGTCCTTTATTCTGATCTAGAACTTCTTAGCAGGATACAGATGTCAGAGTGGGTTAAATGGCAACCCTGTCGAGGCTATGGATGCCTGCTGGAAGCAGCAGCTATGCCAACAGTATTGGAGATTTTATCTTTAATATCGTGACTCGTTGGTCTTAAGATTGTTGTCTGTTTTCATCTTTTAAAACACTGCTGGGATAGTTGGTTAATGATGATGTTTATACGATTTTCTGGTTGTTATTTTTGAGTTGGAATTATCTTTTCTGTCCTAATCTAAATTTGTTCTTTTGGCAGAGATAACTGCTTCTACCACTGTGTCGCCATTGTTGGAAGCCAATTCACTTTTTTTCACTGTCTTATAAGCTGCCTACACCAGTTTTTGCAAACTTTAATTTTTCGTTGCAATTCTCAAATAAAACGACACTTTTATTTTTGTGATGTTTGCACACTTACCTTCATTTTGTTTTCACGACTGTAAACGTGAAAACTTGTTCTTTCAAAGTCGCATTAAAATCATTTTTTGAGTTGTCGTTATCTGTCTTGTCGATATACCCATTGCGCTTACAATTTACTTATCATTATGCAGTTGGAAAAACTTTGATCTATACTCATTGGACATTCTTTGATTGATTATCTAATTTCGTTTCATGAGTAATTGAGGTTGTGATGCATTGGTAATTGGATTTATATGTTCTTTGATTTGATTTACTTGACCACTGGTTTCATAAAAATACATAGGTGTTATGGTTAAACCCTTGATATATTTCATTTGATATGACACCTAGTTCAAAACACATTGGCACATTGGTTAAACTCTTGATATGAATTGTTACAACGCATGTCACATAGTCAAAACATTGGTATTGGTTTCGATTTGTATGTTGGTTTTAAATCTATGGCATAATGTTTGATCGCGCGCATGGTTTATCCACTTACCAAAAGGATTTGATTGGTTGAAATGGCATAGTGATAACACATATGCGTTATGACTTGTATAGTTGAAAGCGTCAGTGGTTGTACCTTGGAAATAACTATTATGCATGGCCAACAAATATCTCCACCACCTTCGCGATGTCATTAATGCCTATCCCTTATCCCTGTTTCACCTCTGATAGCTCGAGTAACCCTTCGTGCACTCTTCTCCTGTGTATGCTATGATCCAAACCCTGGACTTACCGTGTGCTTGGCTCCATGGCACCGGTGGTGCAAATTGAGCCGAATGTTAGCCAAGCCTTGCTACTGTTCGACAATGCCTAGAAAGACTTAGAGGATAGCGGTTGGCTCACCTTTGTACAACGATTCGAGGGTTTTAATCTATTTGTTGCATAGCAGTTCGCCCTGACTTTTGATGGCTATATGGCCAAGGTGGGTAACATTCAGTTGGAAATCAGTGAAGAGTTCATTAGCTATGCCACCAGGTTAGCAGCCACGGGCCGCTGTTGGTTTAAAAATTCAAAAGTGGAAGAGGTGCCATGGCCACTACTGTTCGTTTCACGAAAGGTCACATCCTGTGGCAGAGGTTTGCCCATTTCTATGATTAAACCAAGATGGCATGATCTTTTGATGGTGGTCAAACAATTCGTGACCTGTGAGGGTTGATATGGACTCGTTTTTATCTACCACCTTCGTTTGTTAATGAATTTTATAGGGTATCCATTAAATATGCCTTTCTACTTCCAGCGTAGCCTTTATAAGATGTCAAAAAGGTTTAAAAGGGAGAAGGCCGATAGTAGCCTGTTCCACCATGGCCTAATCAGACTCATCATTGTTCATCACTTAAATCTCCACGGTGATAGTTGGCAAGCTTTCATCTCTCGGAATGGTTTTTTTGAGGCAGAGCCTGTCCAAGTTGACAAGCCTGTGGTTAGTGAAACCAAGGTCGAGCCACCCGTTCCCTTCCATGTCCTACTACTTTCTCCTAAACCCTCGGTCGACCCTGATATTAACTTAGCTGGCGTTTTAGCAAACAAGGTTGAGGCTATTAAACAGCCTGTGAGCAAAAAGGTTAGAGGTAACCCTAATGTTGATGGAAAAGGTAAAAAGAATGCTCGGCTTATCTCAAGAATGGCTAGGAACAAACCTAAACCTAGTGCTGAGTAGAAGCCCATAGTCCTTAGTGAAGACTCGGACTCTGACATAGAACGCTTCCTAGCTAGTGAGTACCCTTACTCAAAGGGTCTCTGTTCCGAGCCACCCTTTGACTTCATTTCTAATCTACCCCCTTGCCTAAAGAATGATCCTAGTTACCCAGGGATCAGGCTACCTAATGAAACCCTCGGCAATGTAAACAAACCCTCACCTGCATTTTCGAAGTCCGAACAGTCGTCATGCAACCAGTGTGATGTATGGTTGGAGCTATACTGTACAGACGTTCCCTTACTTCAATCGAAAATCAAATCATTGGAAAACCAAGTTGCAGTGTTGACCAGCCAAAGGGACAAGCTTCAAGCAAATGATAGGAAGCAGAAAACTACTGGTTCCATCATATTTTGGAATGTTGAATCGGCTACAGTCGTTGTCAACTCCAAAATGTTCTGATCAATCCGTCTGCTTGTCACCCAGGTATGAATTTTGATATCATTTTAGTTTTGTGAATTCCTCGGATTAATATAATGATTTTAGATTGGTTTTCAAATAGCTCTGTCTATCATTTGAAATAGCTCTGTCATAATGTTGTTCATCCTGTACATTGTTTTCGCTTTGCTAAAATTAAATGAAGTTTTGATTTGGATACACGATTTGCTCATTCCGAGTATAGCAATTGACAGGTTTTCGTTGGATTTGATTCGATTGTTTGTTGATATGAGTTAACGAAATCGATGGTTTTCCTTCAATTGGATTTGTTTGTATCTAATATGAACAGGAGGTTTTCATGCTAAATTAAGAGCACGATCGTGTTTTGGTTTGGTATGATTTCGTTATGGTTAGTTTGTATGCTTTGATTTTGGAACGACTTCGTGAGTTTGAATTGACATGATGTAATCTTCTAAATTAGGAATATAACTCTGATTGACTCTGATTTGGAAAAAACGACTCTATTTCGTATGAAAACGATATTCTCATTTAAGCTTGTGCAAAAGATATCTACGCCTGAATCATGGAGCGGTTTTGATTAACACGACTATGTTAAACTCCAACTGTTCGATTCGCTCTTGTCTTGATTGGATTGTTGTGTATTTTCGATTAGTATGATCGATTTTATGAGTTGTATTCATATAAAAAATAGACTTGATTGCAGCTCTATTAATTTTAATTTTCAAACGAGTTTGTTAACTCAGATCGACTTATGTGATTTCTGTCAAATTCGTATGAGGAAATTCGGGTAATAGTCGTTTCAAAATGAATTCAAGAAATGATTTCGTGAATGATTTTGTCTGCCCCAATTTGCAATAACAAAAGATCGGACAAATTTTACGAACCCTGTTATCAATTGATTGATCTCGTTATGATTTCGTTTATGAAAATTTGCGCACCAGTTTTGATTTGATTCGCTCATGGCATAGATCATTTGTTATGTTAATACAGTTATGTCAATTTGAAAATGATCTTGCTGTTTTTATATGGATTCGATTGTGTTCCCTGTTGATGAGGTAGCATAACGATGGCTTAGGATTGGTTTAACTGTATCGATTTCAATTGGCTATGAATCGATTTTGTTACTGTCGGTTATCCAACATGATTTCGTTTACCCGATTTTGTGACAACAAATGAAACAGAGTACACGCATCTCTGTAGTTATTTGATTGATCTCAGTCTTGTTTGATTTCGAATTAGTATAACAATTTCAATTTGAATGATTCGTTTGTCTTTCAAATAGCTATTAGATACTTGTAAATAGTTTAAATGTATTTTCAAAGATTTGAATTGATTTTAATGTTGATTATGTGTTTGATTTAGACCAGCTACAGAATCGCAAGATTCTGTAGCTAGTCTATAGAATTAGATTTTTTATCATTTTATCAATAAAATACCCTTCTAACTTGTCCATTTTTAACCCTTTTTAGGTACATCCGAATTGTATTGGACATGATGGACAGTCTAGGAGATATTTGTGTGATTTAGTTTTTATTTTAGGTTCCTAGTTTAGTCAGACTTGGGATATCTTCCCAGATTTTATGTAAACAATTTTGATAACTTCCACAGGGATGTTTTACCCTATGGAAGGTCTTTAAATACTTATTATTTTGTGTAATAAGGATCATCCTCACTTGTGGGAGAACCGGGCTATGGATTTCTAATACAAACTGAGACAGGAGCTGATGTTTTGCTATAGCTTTCGCTTTCATAATATCAATCTTTTGTTTCAAGTTTATGCATATCAGTTTGCAGTTGATTATAGACTACTTTAGCTATCATAGTCTATTGCAGAATGATATGATTTAATTAATGTGTTATCCATATCTGATTTCTTTCACTACTTAAAAATAAAAAAATTATTTTGTTTCAGTTAATGAATCACGGATTTCTCTTCTTCGTTAATTGAATCATTTCGTATAGATCTTTGCATACAGGTTTATCTAACTGTGAAGATTTATAAATCATAAGATTGTTGTAATTTTTATGTCTTGTTTGTCCTGTAATCATATTTGAAGAGCACTACATCTTTCTGTTTACGAGGAGCACCTGGATAATTTGGTGCGGGTTTTCTCCCTCCGATCAGCTAAGACAATCATCAGACACAGGACAAATATGGAGTGTTTCTCCAGGTCAGTTTGTTATTTATTTGTTTGTTAGTATAATATTAGTAGTTTAGTTAGATATATGTTTAGTTAGATTTGTAGTTAGAATTAGTATATTAGTTGTTTAGTTTAGTTAGTTTTGTTTTATTTCTATTCATAAAATTATAAAATCAACAAAAAATATCTCTTTTTGTCTTAGGATAGAATATTAATGAGTCTTTCAGGTTTTATTCAAATCTGTAAATTGTAGATATTGTACATTTTGTGAATAAGTTATATTTCCGTTAGTAGTTAGATATTTAATTTCTTAGAGTTAGTATAGTATTAGATAGTAGATTGTATATATAGAATAGTTAGATTAGTTTATTAGTTTGTTTTATTTCTTTTTAGTTAGATTAGTTTAGTTTGTTTTAATAGTTAGTTTTAGTTGGATTAGTTAGTTTAGAGTAGTTTTCTTTTGTTTTAGGACCTTATATCGGCTAACGGAGACGCTAAACCCATCAGGGTGGTTCATCCCAAATGGCTTGGGTTATTAGACAACCCCGGACCGGTTCCACTCTCCCAGTTGACGGACGGTCAATTTCACCCGTCAACAAATGGCGCTAGAAGGAGGGCCTGAAATTAATTAATGGCACGAGGCGGTTGCAAGACTCCTCCACCACCTAATCGCTCACCTATAGTGACTAGAAGCCATTCCAACAATAATATTCCCCTTCAAACAACAACCACTTCAACCGACGATCCACGGATCACAGTTGAACCAGTAACCCCAAATCCTATAGGTGGTGACTTACAAGAGATTGTCTGCCAATATCTTATAAGAACTCATAGTGCCTTAGCTCGTTTGAGGTAACCAAACCATCCATTGGGTCAACCTTTGGATTTCTCTGATATCAGAGAAAAATTAGGAAGCTTCTAGAAGATTCCCTTCTAGAACCATTGAGACTTCATCTTTTTCCAAGATTTAGAACAAGTTCGCACCCTATCTATGTAGCACAGTGTGAGAAGTTCACACCCTAGCTGAAGGCAGCCTGCGAGAATGGGTCATTCTCTCACCCTAGGATATTAGCAACCTGGGAACTCTCTTCAAAAGTAAGTTTTCTGGGAAGATATGAATGTCACTTTTCTCAGGAGAAAGTTCTTATGAGGAGCCTGAGTACACCATCATCAATACACCATCAAGATTGACCAAAATCATGGGTAATAGAATTCCCCCCAAAGTATGAGGCCAAAATCAGTGACAACCGAAAGACATTGTAAACTGCACGTGTGTGTCGAAAACCAGGAGCACACCTAATCGAAAACCTGTGAACAACCAAGCATCTGCAGAATATCATATATATTAATTCTGAGGTAGGCATTCCCATACTCATATCACAGACAGATGACATTGTAGACATAGGTCATGGCCACCAATCATACACTATTGATCCATGCCATCAAAATATAGCATATCCACAAGGAATACACTGTGGATCTATGCGAGAAAATTCAAATTAAGACGACATAGCCACAAGACATACAAAGTGGATCTATGTGTCACAAATTATACATATTCCATCACAACCTGGACAAAGAGATGATATCCAGGGTCTTCAATCTCGTTGCCCAAAAGTATGAATCTAACCATGTGATTACATGCGTTGAAGTCAAACATGGTAGAAACCACTTGATTACCGATCATTGATGAAACCGTTAACAAGTGCAAGGGAAATCACCATTAATGTCAATGACTCCCAAGGTACTCTAGTACAATCCTTCAAATGTGAATGAATGATTTGAGGTCGAACATACAACAAAATCTTTCGATCAGGGGTCAATGATGTAAACCCACTGTCGAAAGTGAGGAAACCTGCCATTGAGGCATGCAGGTTCCAAGGTACCAAAAAATTTCTAAGTCTTGATTCTGGATAATGAGCTGAAGTCGATGGAACAAAACTCATCACAGGAGGGCCTTGATGTACCCCCCATCAATGACACGAAATGAGTAACATATTTTGAAGGTGAAACAGAGTATGATGTAAGTTGGACTAGACACAGGGAAGGCCGACACAGAGAGAATGGACAACTGCAGATGGCCGACTCAATAAAGGTTTCAGATGAAATTCTCTTGAACATATGAACGACATGACCAATGATTTGGTAGCATTGACTCAGAGACGGCACAGGGTATGAACTTGTAGCAAATCGAATGAGAGACAAATGGATTTCTCAAACCGGATTCAAATAATGAATAGGGGGTGTCATGTTCAAGAGCGACACTTACTGCCAATCAATATGAAGATGAGAACATATCCCTTTCCCAGATTTTCCCCCACCATTTCTGGCGAGTAACTCTTTATTTTAACACAAGCTTGAGGAGGATAACATATGCTTGTTGATATAAGCTTATCCTTCGGATAAGTCCTTTCGAGTATGTTTAACGAACCCTAGGAAGGAGTGGTTCGATCCCATAACGGGTCTGTCGATGTTTGTTTAACGAGTCCAAAGATAGAAAACTTGAAGGTTTTTCATAATTATAGAGTCTGGAAAAACACTTAAAAGAGAACTCTCTCAGTTCCTTTTTCATAAAATAGTCTGATGAGACCGAAAAAGAGATAAATTATTGCCCACCAGACGCTTTCTTCAAATAATTTATCGAGCGTGAAAATAGCAAGGTCACTCGGCTATCTTTTCATGTTTAGAGAGTCTGAAAAGATCTTAAAGAGGACTCCAGGGGGGTTCCTTTTTCATATAACCTTGTTGAGCCCGAAAAAGTTATAAAAGTATGCTCGATCGCGTTCTCATGTATTTTCAAGCGTGAGAACAGATAAAGACCCAGCTCGAGGTTTTATACAAAAACCATAAAAAACAAACAAAACATGTGATGAAGAAGAAAAAATATGTCTGCATCCATGAACATAGAAGTCGTTATGCCTACAAAAGTTGTACTCAAAAGGGCATTAGGGATTAGGTTTTAATAAATAAATAATTATAAAAATTCAATAACATGGTAAAAGCAAATATAAAGAAGTAAAAACTCGTTTTACCATATCATTTTAACTTTACCACTATTTGAGCCCAAAAACCCCTCTTTTACCCTTGAAATTCGTAGTCAGATTGCGGGACTTATGAGCATCCATTTGACGAACCGTCAGTGGCAGTGAGGTAGGCTCTTTGTCCTCTACTTTTTCATGGTTTAATTTTTCATTTTCATTGGCAAAAACCACCATTTTGAGTTTGTCTTGAGGGTTAATATTGCGTTCATCCATTCTCGCAGGTGAGCTACATGGGACCTATGAGAATGGGTCATTCTCGTAGGTGAGCCCAAAGGCGCCTGCGAGAACCTCACACTGTTCCTAAAGGGAACCTACAAGAACCGCAAAGAGTAAAAGTTTTTTAAAAATTTTCTCAATGAAAAGATACCAATTTGTTAATAGAGTTATTAATGTTCTTCTTGTGCTTCTTATGCGGGTATTTGGCCATCACCATGGTTCTGGAATGGTGTGAAAGGGAGCACAAAGAAGATAATGACATTGCCAGAAATCATCTGCCCACCATTGCCACTTTACGAAACTGTGGTCTTCTGAAGTACTTTCGTATCCCAGGCATGAGGGCCCAAGTCAGGTTATTGGAGTACCTTGTGCATATGTGGGATCCCGATCAGCAAGTATTCCATGTAGAGGTCCACACATTGTCCTTGGATATCGAGGACATTTACTTCTTGACAGGACTGTCACAGTGGGGGTACCACGTGAACCTGACTGGTAGCAGAGGTGGTGGGCTGCCTATGAGTGAGTACTGTCGCTTACACTGTGTTCCAGAGGCAGAGAGAAGCAAAGGGAAAGTAGCTATTTGGGGAGTGTGGGATTTGACCCTCCGCACTATTTTGTTTACCATTGCTCATATGGTTGGGAGCTCCGCTCCTCACATGGCTCTTCAGAGCTACTTTCAGTATGCCATAGAGTGTACTGAGTCTCGGGTTTTTAATTGGGCAGATGCAGTGCTTCGTAGCATGAAGAGGCAGTTGACCAAATGCAAGCGAGGTAACTTGAAGCAATTCGGGTACGGGTCTTTGTTGGTGTCCTTCTTTCTCAAGAGGGTTCTGTTACTGAGGCTGCAGGTTGAGTGGGATTTATCGGCCCCAATCGATCCAAGAATGCTGAGATGGTGTCATCTCATGGCCCGACACGTAGCAGGACCAATTATCAAATATGTTGATACCTTCTTCGACTGGTTGCGACCACAGATGTTGATGGTTGATGATTATGCTTATGCCGGCTTGGATTTCTGAGGAGATCAGGACTTGGTCCTGCGTGAGGATGCTCAGTGGGGGGAACTTGGTAAGAAGTACACATTTTTTTCTTTTTAAATGTTTTTGTGAACTTTATCATATGCAAATGTTTTTATATGTTCGTCCAAGGTTTAAATACAAAATTCTTTTTCGATGACACATATGTGGGACCTTATCGACCTCCTGGTACTTCTCATATTCAGCGACGAGGAGAGGTGGCGCCAGTGCCATGATGGGACTCCGAGGATTATGAAGCGGTGGAACAAAACCTAGAGGGTTTGATAGCAAATATTCCAGACATTCCTCTTGGAGAGGTTCCACGACGTTATCAGCGTCATACAGTAGGAGTGTCAGAGTCCATTGGCTGACTCCTTCATAGGGTTGCCCGAGCAGTCGTGTGTTACCGTGAATTTCATCCATGACGTCACTTTATAGAAGCTATGAGCTTCATATTTTGGCATTTTGGTCCTCGAACAAAATTTTTTTGTAAAAAAAAACTCTTTTGATCATTATATATACATACGGCTTCTACCAGTTTATCTTTTGTTGTGTGAAAATTGATGTGATTGATTTATAAATGATCCAAATGTCTGTCTAATACATAGTTAGCCAATGCATCAGTTAATGTATTTATACATCTAGGAATATGTTGATATTCAATATAATCAAAATAACGTTCCAAGAGGCAAATTCGCAAATACATCTGTAACAAAGTAGGACTTCGAATAGTATAGACATTACTTAACTGTAGTACTACAAAATGTGAATCGAGTCGCACAACCAAATGACGGATTTCAAGCGAGATAGCATCAATCAACAATTCGATAACAGCGCTATACTCTGCAATATTTTTGGTCGCACGGTTGAGACACACACCTCGTAAGGAGACAAGTTCATTTGTAGGGGTGTAAATTTCCCATGCAGCAGAAGCAAGGTTCTGAGTACTATGGCTAGTGCCATTAGCGAAGCCAATGTAGGGTAGCGAAGACTCCGACATCTGGAAATCAAACACAACATCACATAAGGGCATAGACCAGATAACGACAAAAGAAAGCTACAGTAACACACAAAAAGTATGATACAATAAAAATACAGGTACTTATGCACAGGTGATCTTATGCATAGTACTTCTTCAAGTACAACCCATTTATGGGTTCACTCAAAGGGATACCATCGTAATCTACTAACTCATAAGCCCCTTTTTCCAACACTCGTCTAACCATATAAGGACCTCACCACATGGCTTCGAATTTTCCATCTCCTAGCATATCTCGATCTTGTTCATAGAGGAGAACAAGATCTCCTTCAGAGAAAATGCGAGGCATGACATGTTTGTCGTATTGGGCCTTGACACATTTTTTCTGAGTTTCTATGACTAGGGTAGCATCACGTCGAGCTTCGTCTAATCGCATAAGATACAATAGACGTTCTTCCTCAGCAGAAGTATTTGGTAGGAGTTCAACAGCTAGTTTTAAAGAGGGTATCTCGCATTCAATCGAGAGAATGGCTTCCAAACCATAGACTAACCAAAAAGGTGTAAACCCAGTAGCGTACTTGACAGATGTCCGGTAAGCCCACAATGCCGAAAACAAAATTGTGTGCAACTTGTTTTGTGAATCCCTATCATTCGTCGGAGCATATTTATGAGAACTTTGTTAATTGCTTCAACTTGGCCATTGGCTTGTGGGTAATAGGGAATTGAGTTTTCATGGCGAAGACCCAAATTTTCAGTAAGTTCGGACATCATGAAGTTTCTAAAGTGGCTACCGTGATCAATGATGATAGCCTGGAGGACACCAAAATGAGCTATGATGTGATTAAAAATGAATAATGATGCAGTCTTTCCAGTGTTGTCAAATGTTGACATCGCCTCAGCCCATTTCGTAAAGTAATCTATGGCTACAATAATGTATCCATGCCCCCCGACCGAGTGGGGGTGACATGTCATGAAATCGATGCCCCATTTTGCAAAGGGACCAACGGAGACCACAGGGTGAAGAGGAGCGAGATGTGACCGTATCTTGTTATTATAGGTCTGGCAAGCATGGCATTTTTGAACGGAGATTATGCAATCGTTAAATAAAGAAGGCCAAAAATACCCTACTCGTAAGATCTTCTTGGCAGTAGCATACCCAGACATATGACCACCACAGGCTCCAGAATGGCATTCATTGAGAGCTTTCTCGTCTTCTTCGAATGTGAGGCAGTGTCAAAAAATGGAGTCAATCCCTTGACGATAAAGAGTATCCCCAAGGATAATATATTAACGGGCTTGATAGCGTATTCGACGTTGGTCAGTACTAGACAAAGTTGGCTGGAAAGTCTGGGTTTGGAGATATATGATGATATCACCATACCAAAGATCATCAGAGCTGATGAGGAAAAGGGATTCATCGGGTAATGAATCAGCTGCTACATTTTCCATTTCAGAATAGGGAATGTCACATATCAACTCAGCAAACACTAAGGAATTCTTAGACTTGGCATGTTCAAATTCCAAGTCAAACTCCTGAAGTATCACGATCCATTTGGAGTATTTTCCCCCTAGCAATTGACGTGTGAGAATGTGTTGCATAGGGTTGCAGTTAGAAATCACTGTAGTCTTGCGCGAGAGGATATAGTGCCAGAAGTGTTGGACGGCTTGGACGGCTGATAAGGCTAGTTTTTCGACATGTAAATACTTGATTTCGGTAGACGTTAGACTTCAACTCAAGTAGTAGATAACATGTTTTTCGTTAGCATCATCCTCTTGGATGAGAACCATACCAATGGTGTTATCCGAGGCAGCAAGGTAGAGGAAATAATTGTGACTGTAATCGGGGGGAAAGAGAAGCAGAGCACGTGTTAGGGATAATTTCAAAGCTTCGAAAGCATTGTTTGTGATGGTATCCCAGACGAACTTAGACCCCTTTTTTAGGATCCACGTAAATCCATGAGTTATCTCGGCATAATTTGGAATAAAATGATGAAGAAAGTTTGCTTTCCTCTGTAAACTTTATAACTGGCGAAGGGTAGAAGGAGAAGGGAGATTAAGGATCACCTCAACCTTTAAAGGATATACCTTGATCCCTTGATGTGAAACAATAAATCCTAGAAGGCGGCCAGATTCCATGCAGAAAACGCACTTATGAGGATTCAAACATATACGGTAAAACCGAAAGCAAACGAAAATGTCTCAGAGGTGGGTTGGATGATCGACTCGACACATCGAGTGAGCAGGTAAATCGTCCATATATGGTTGCATGATGTGCTTGATATCATGGAATGCATAAGACATAGCGCGTTGAAAAGTTGCGCCAGCGTTCTTGAGACCGAAAGGGAGTTTTCGATAGGCAAAAGTGCCCCAAGGACAAATAAAAGAAGTCTTATGTTGATCCTTGGGAACAATGTTGATTTGATTATACCCGGAGAAACCATCCATCAGAGAGAAGATTTCACTTCCAGCGCAATCGTCGACAATCTGATCGACGAAGGGGGTAGGAAAGTTTTCTTTGGGACAAGCTTTATTGATATCCTTATAATCAACACATACATGAATTGTGCCTTGTTTCTTGTCGATCAGGACAAGATTGGAAACCCAGTCAGTGAGGGCCACCGGGTAAATAAAGCCGGCTTTAAGAAGTTTCTCGACTTCGAGCTTGATAGAAGCCGCTTTACGTGGGTGGGCTGGACGAAGGCATTGCCGGACAGGTTTAGCGTCGGGGTATGTATTGATCTCATGTATCACAATGTTGGGGTCGATACCCGACATTTCTTCATAGCTCCAGGCGAAGATGTCACGAAACTCTTTGAAAAGGGATGTGTAGGTGACAATTTTGTTAAAAGAACACAAAGCTCCGATATGGACATTTTCGACAATCCCAGGTTTAACGGATATGTCGAGGGGAATAGTGGGCGAGATATTGCTTAAGTTCCCTTCAAAAAAAACATCGTGTGTCGACTTGGGAATAGTTGAGATGACGACAACGGTCGACGGGGTCGAGATCTGTTGGTAGTTCTCAAGGGTATGTTGCTCCAGGAAGAGGATGGAACGATGATGTCCATCATCCCAAGGGGTTTCCTCCATGACAAGCATGATCATCTTGTCTGTGGGAAAAATGACACGGAAAGGATCTAGAGATAACTCACCAAGAGAGGGGGTAGAAGGGGTTGTCGATTGAATGGCCTGATAGGCGGATTCGACCGGACTTAACGACATTTTGTTGCTGTAACGAAGATGATCTCTAGGGTCAAGTACTATCTATGGGTCGTAAGATGCAGGAATGTCGTGAATCGGGGTGGAGATCATGTTGATTGAAGCAACGGACGAGCATGGAACATCGGGCGGTGGAATGGGGAAAGTACCCATTAATGAAGAGTCTTTGAGAAGGCCTACACCAACGTTCTCATAACCCGGTGGGGTTTTAGCGATGAACGGTACATTTCCATTACGGGTATCGGAATTAAAGAAGGCTAATTGGTCGACAGTGACTACCTTCCCTTGATGTGGGAAATGTACCACTCAAAAAAGGGTCGACACAACTACGCGCATGGAATCAATCTAGCTGTGGCCAAGTAGAAGATTGTAATCAAGGGGAGCATCGAAGACTTCCACTTCAACTTGGACCGTTTTGCCTTCTAATGTGATGGAAAACAAAGGAAGGACACCATAGGGCTTAAAACCAGAGCCATTGAAGGCTTTGAGAGTGTTCTAGAATTCGTTCAAAGAGGGAGAGCCAATGGCTTTCCATCAAGTAAGAGACATGACACATGTTGAGGCACCCTCGTTGATAACGGTTCGACAAATGTTTTTGTCAGAGACAATCACTTGGATCTAGAACGCGAGTTGAGGGGGTAACCTTGGAATGTGATCTTCCAAGTCAAAAATTATTAAATTCGTATCCATCGGGTCGATTCCACCAATAGCTTTCAACAGTGCTTTCCGTTGTGTGGGACAAATTTGAAGGACTTCGAGGGTTGACATCGCAGAAGGTGCTTGGGCTAGATCTTTAGCAATGTTGTAGTTATGGGCAGCACGAGCATGTGGATTGAAAGCCGATTTCTGAACGACGCCCTTTGGGGGGGGTCAAAGAACTGTGTTGAGGCTTGGTCATTCGAGATGAAGAGGACCGTTGGTAGGTGGAGTCGTGGGAGAGAGTTGTACCAAGGAAGGAGGTAGGTCATCAACCTTCTCTGTAGAGGGAGAATAATCTTTGGTTCGAGTGGTGAGTGCAATGTCCTTCTGCTCTGAATCACCAATACACATCAATACATAAGATGTAGTAGAAGATGAAGGTTGGTCATGAATGACCAACTGAGCCTGTTGTTGAGACGGGAAGGGTTGGGACAAAACGGCCAGAGCAGGTGGTTTTGAAGCTCCTTGAAGGAATTTAGTGACCTCGACGCATCGTGGACAATCCTTCGTGTAGTGATCATCACCACAGATAAGACAAGGGTATCGAGGTTTGCACTTATCTCCATCGTTAACAGGTGTAGTTTTGGTTCGCTCTTCTTGAGAAGTATTTTTTTCCTCCTTATTCTTACCCCTTCCCTTTTTGAATTTGTTTTTACTGGCTGGGGTAGACTGAACTGCATTTACCTCAGAAGTCTTGCTTGTGGGAGGGGTAGGAGACGGAGCATTTCGAACATTAGAAGAAGCAGTTTTGGGGTTGGTGCTTGAGGCAGAATGTTGTTGGGCCTGGAAAGTGCCAATCACACCATCGGTTGCGTGCAAAGCAACTGGAGTAGTTGAAGTGCCGGAAGTGGAAGGACAAGGTAAGTCAGGTAGTAAGTCGTAAAGGGTACCCGTTTGTGAGTAAACGAGGTCAAGGTATTGAGCACGACTTATGGCCTGCTCTTCTGTGACTACTCCACCCATGGAGATGTCATGACTGATGTCATTCACAAATGATTTGGTGAACCACTCTACTAGCAACTGATCGGGGAGATCGAGTTTAATGAGACGTTGTCTCCGTTGCCACTCATGAATGTGATCGGATATATGGGTGGCTTTGCTTTGTTTGAAAGAACTCAAAATCTCAGTCCCTGTTTCATAACGGATCGGTAACTGGTAGTGAGTGAGGAAAGCCATAGCTAGGGTGTTGAAGTCAGCGAAGAAACCTCGTGGTAATTCTATATACCACTTCGTAGCAGAACCTGTTAGGGTTCGTTGAAAAAGACGTAAACGAATAGAGTCATCCATCAACGAGTTGGATGAACACCAGAGGTGAAAAGTCATGACGTGATTGTTCGGGTCCTCTCCCGCTTTGCCATCGAATTTAGGGATGTATGATGGTAGCTTGGCTGGTATAGTAGGCCATTGGGGAGAGTGACGAATTGGATCATTTAAAATCCTTGACAAATCCAGAAGATCCAAAGTGGCCAAGAAGGGTAACTGTCGATTCACCTGCAGGTACTGGTGGCTTTGGGGAGGAAGCCCCGTCAGCAAACCAGTAGGACCATAAGCAGTCTGCATATAATGTGAAGACCCAGGCAGATTTGGTGGTGGTTGGAGAGGATAGTAGCTCATGGGATTGTATCCTTGAACAAGGACGTGAGTTTGAGCATTCGAAACCCAAATAGGATTGGACGTACCCGGATATGTTTGGCCTATATTAGGGGGTATAACAGATGTATCTGGAAACTGTTGCCCCCCAGTCGATAGAGGAGGATGTTGTATCAGATGATTCCAATATTGGGCCAAGGACGAAGGTATGTTTTGTCCATAAGGTGGGGTCGGTCCTCCTATTGAAGGTGGTGTTCCAATTGGGGGAAGCATTCCAATTGGGGGTTGTGTTCCAGTTGGGATTTGTGCTCCAATAGGAATTTGCCCGTTGAGAGGGGGTCGAGTCATACCACCTTGATGAAATTGTCCACCGACGGGAATCTGGTAATTTGGTGTGAAGGACGGAATAGTGCCACTAGGATTAAGACTGCCAGTGGAGGACAAGAAAGGTCCTCCAAAAGGAAATTGAGGGAGTGTCAGAATAAAACCGGGAAGAAAGTGCCCAAAAGAAGAGGGAGCACTAGGAGAGTTGGATGGAGTTTGCGGAGGAGTTGAAATGGAAGCATTCAATGCTCGGTATCCAGGTGGTAGTGTGGGGGTGATACTGGGCGTGAGTGGTGTGCCGATGGGGGCTTGGCTAATCGCGGTAATCCCGGTGTGAACACTTGTAGTATCTGTGTGATGGGCCATTTCGATAGGGATGGTCAAGATGTGGTCATATCGTGGGGCGTCTGTACCAGGAAAGTAATAGGCGGTAGTAAATGGTACTGTCTCTGGGCTAGAGATTTCATAAATCACAGGTGAGATGATTTTGGAAATCACAGGTGAGATGATTTCAAAAATCACAGGTGAGATGATGGTTTCAATGCCTGATCCTGCACCAAAAAGGTCCCGTCTAAAAATGCCCATAGACCAAAAAGGACCTTGGCCTTCTATGCCTAGAAAGGGTCCAACCGGTGATCCAGAAGACACAACAACTAAGTCTCCGGAATAATTCAGTCACATAAACTGTCGCTCAGAATTGGGGTGAAGTCGAAAGTCTTCTCGAGTATTGGTAATTTGGAAATGTTCTAGAGAGTCAGTTCCTTCCACTTGTGGTGTGGTAACGTCTTGGACTTCACTCTGCCGAGGAGAGCCCTCAGGTGAACTTGTAGGAAAGGATTGAAAACCTTCCAGATGCTCTGGAGATAAACCCTGCATTCTACGTGAACGACGTGGAGGAGCTATTGTAAACAAGTGACAAACTTATGAAGAAAATCGTATGGTCAACTTTGGTAAACAAACAACACGTGCTAGTAAACAAAATCTAGGAAACAATACCAAGCAATCAAGACCTTGTAATTCTGAAGCCACTAGTTGGTGATGAAATCCAACATCGCAACAACGAGACGAGAAGGAGCTGGGCTAGGGTGGAAAAGTTACACTGACGACCTGCTTAACAGACTTACACCTTGGTGCAAGCTCCCACACATAATCTTGGGTATACCCTCCAAGGAGCCCGAGTGAGTTTGTCCAACGTCGATTCCAGGTACCGTGAAGACTTGCCCCTTCACAGTCACCTTGTGTAAGACCCTAGAAAAATAGGCTGCTAAGGTTACCACCGACAACAATAAATCCTGGGGGGACAGTCGACAGTCTGATCCACATGCAAGGGCAGGGTATCTAGCCCGAAATCAACTCAAAAGGCTTCCACTCATCATTTGTGGGTATACCTCCAAGTTACCCCCGTAATATGTGCAATCTCTACATCGATATCAACAAAGCAGGGCGAGTAACTCTGTCAATATCAGTGCGACCTCGTGTTTGACCCTTGTGTGAGAAGGGCTTCCCAGGACAAGATGTTGTAAATGGAATTTGACACTCCTTAACATAAGATTTTATTGTGTGTTTTGTGCTTTGGAGAGTGTATCTCTCTACCTATTCCAAAGCACTAGCCTAGCTAAATGTTGGTGTAATAGAGCCCTAGAAAAGAGTTACTAGCTAAATTTTATGATAGCACAATGTTATTAAGAGTTGTGGTTACTCAAAGGAAGCGGAGATGAAACTGATGTTGTATGAGACTCTGACCCAATGATGCATGGATAAGAATGAAATATATCAATTTTCGTTCAATGAATCCTATGTACGAGAGGGAAAGAGAAGTTTTCCGGATCAAACTTGAACTACAATACACAATTTCCTTTAAAATGCAATTGCAACGAATCACGCAAAAATAACAATTCTCTATTGTTTCTTTTTCAATAATTTCAACAATTGATTTTCGATACTTTTGAAGATGAAAATGATTTTGAAAGAAAAACGTTGTTCACTTTTCAAAAAGGACCTACACCATGATGGTGAGAGTGAAGAAAACCAAAAACTAATGAACAAGCAATAGACAAAAACCCAAACCAATCTTTCAATGGAAACAAAAATAACAAGCAGACCAAACTAGTCTTTTCAATTGCATGAGAAAAATGATCTTCCAAATAATGGGCAAATGATAAAGACAAAGAAGCTCAACGTTCAACCGATCGCCGGTTCTTAACCAAACAAGCACACTTAGATTCCAAAATTAGAGAGTATATCTTTGCCGAGAAAAGTCAAGAAATGAAAGTCGAGAAAAATGGACAGGAAGAGCCTTTGATTTCCTAAGACTGTTTGTGCACAAAATCCGAAGACAAGAAGACATCAACCANTTAACCAAACAAGCACACTTAGATTCCAAAATTAGAGAGTATATCTTTGCCAAGAAAAGTCAAGAAATGAAAGTCGAGAAAAATGGACAGGAAGAGCCTTTGATTTCCTAAGACTGTTTGTGCACAAAATCCGAAGACAAGAAGACATCAACCAATGGTCCAAGAAGCTCTTTTCAGGCACCTATACTGACCTGGGTAGCTGAAAATGCAAAAATCTCAAATCCAAAATTTTGAAAAGAGGTTTCGCAGGCTAACAGTATTACACAGTGCGAGAATGGGTCATTCTCGCAGGCCAGCTTTGAGCAGAGTGCGAGAACCTCGCACTGGACCTAAAAGAAAAGTGTGAACTTCATATATTCTCGCAGGCCACTGTGGAGTGCAGTGCGAGAATGTCTGAAACTAAACAATTTTTTGGAAAAAGACAAAAAATTTGAAGAGGCCTCTAGACCCAGAGGGTCTATCAGGGTATCCTAAAGACTCAGAGATTGATATGAATGGAGAAAGGTAAGGCAAGAGCAAATGGCCAAAGAAAAACACCAAAAACCACAAATAAAATGGGTTATATCCCCAGTGGAGTCACCAATTTTGTTATCGGACTAATCGGTAGGTGCGGACACTAAAAGATCTCCCTAAATCCACCTGGATCTAGAACAAAACAGGACAGGACATGACTCTTTCCCTAAGTTTTGACCATTAAATTAGCTAGTAGGGAGGAACAAGTAACATACCTTTGTATCACTTCCTAGGGTCTCTGTTGCTCCCGCTTCGCTCCGGTGCTCTTGTGAGGTCAAGACCAAGATAACACAAACCAACCAAAGTGAAGATAACAAAATACATTCAACTGTCAACTTATGTGTATGATCAGGGAATTACACAATAAAGTGAGAATGACTTTATGGGAAAAGGACATGCCGCTGTATCATATTAATCGAAAGTAGAAGATACAACCTGATCGCCTTGATGTTGCAAGCTTCCTTTCGGTGGCTCTTGGCTCCAACACACACACACACTTGCTCGATCCTTGTATGAAGAAAATCAAATCCCTCTTGATAGACTTGCTAGAGTCTCCAAGCTCCTGTTCAAGCTAGGTCCTTCACACAATTCGTTCACCAATTATCCAATGAATCTTGCTTAACCTTTTCCATGAGAATTCCATCAATTATATAGGAGAGAATGAGATGGTTACTTGGATAAGAATGATCCCACAATATTAGGGAAACCAGTAAAAGGATAACCATTCGAATGCCAACCCATTCTTCTAGAAGATTCCCTTCTAGAACCATCGAGACTTCATCTTTTTCCAAGCTTTAGAACAAGTTTTCACCCTAGATATGTTACACAGTGCAAGAAGTTTGCACCCTAGATGAAGGCAGCCTGCGAGAATGGGTCATTCTCGCACCCTAGGATATTAGCAACCTGCGAACTATCTTCAAAAGTAAGTTTTCTGGGAAGAGATGAATGTCACTTTTCTCAGGAGAAAGTTCTTATGAGGAGCCTGAGTACACCATCATCAATAAACCATCAAGATTGACCAAAATCATGGGTAGCATCTTCCCATGTAGGGGGGAACGCATTGAGGCATAAATTATTTCCTTGGGTACTGGGAGGCACACACCATGAAATCCTGCAAGCCTTGAAACCTGCAAACCCCGTGAAGCTAACCCATTTTAATCCTGTCAAGGATAGAACGACTGCATATTTCCTGAGCCATATATCACCCTAGCCATTTTTTTGTTGTTTCCCAAGCTTTTCTCTAGACTAGTGTGGCTTTTTGTCATTACCATAGCCCATACTCGGTTTTGTTGTTGTTATTACCCTAACTGGATTGGCCCGTGAGCTGGACTAAAGAAGCAGGTTGTTAGGACTATGAGAAACTCTCTCTAGGTGAGAGGTTGCTAGGGAAATGATTTTTCTAGAGGGAGCCTCATGACAGTTGTAGTTCTCTGAGACTTCTTGTCCGGCCTATTGCTAAAGCCCTGGAAGGGGAGTGGGGCAGTCGAAGGACTATCGTGCAGATAAGGGGCACACTCCCTGGGGTGGGACAAACATGTGGGGAATGAGGGAATATAAGTTGTGGAAGTGAGTGGACTCCTAGGGATAGAATCCTTCCTGGAGACTTTGTAACCTCATCCTAGCCTAAGATTCCCTTTTCCATGGGTGAAGTTTAGTCCCAGCTCAAGGGTGACCCACTGTTGATAGCATAGACTAGCATGGTCTAAGGCTGAGAGGTTCATGGAAGGTCTACATGTAGTTGGTGCCCTTCTTAAACAGATAAGTACTCTTTATATATGCTTAATTACATGATGTATGTTATACATGTGTTTATTTACTATAGGTTTCTGCATAATTCTATGTATGTTAACAAAAAATAGATGTTTGTTTTTAATGTATTAAGTATGATATTTTCCTTAAATGAATGTGAGTCTTTCTATAAGGTGGCATGGCCCGGCCCTGGGATGGATGGGGATGCTACAAATTGGTATCAAATCTTGAACATGGCATAATTGTAGTAGCATGCACCAACTTGGGTGGCTAGGGGTGCTACACTTGTGTTGTCTCGGAGTGTGCATAAACTGCTCAATGTGTTGCAAGTGTTCCTCCCAATTCTTGTTGAATATGAGGATGTCATCCAAATACACTACCAAAAAAAAATTGGTGAAAGGTCGCAATATATTGTCCATCATCCTCATGAAATTTTATGGGGCATTTTTCAAGCCAAAGGCTATGACCAACCATTCAAGAAAACCTTATTTGGACTTGAAGGTAGTCTTCCATACATCGGTTTGATCTATTGGGACCTGGTGGTAGTGGGACTTCAAATCATTCTTACTGAAGTATTTGGTCCCCT
Organism: Picea mariana; assembly: GCA_032191745.1. NCBI lineage: Eukaryota > Viridiplantae > Streptophyta > Pinopsida > Pinales > Pinaceae > Picea > Picea mariana. Next base: position 270,431 of record JASDQU010101417.1, on the reverse strand, counting down.
TGATATAGTCAAGGAGATCATCAATTCGTGTAATTGGGTATTGGTTCATGAATGTGATTTTATTTAAGGATCGGTAATCAATATAGAGTCGTCAGGACCCGTCTTTCTTCTGCATAAGAAGGATTGGGCTTCCAAAAGGTGATGAGCTTGGGTGGATGCACCCCTTTTCGAGAATCTCTTGGATCTAGTGCTTGATTTCCTCATTTTTTGACAGAGAGCAACAATAGACTTTCCCATTAGGTAGCAGTGTGTTGGGGGTCATATTGATTGAGTTCTTGATCTAATAGTGTAGAGGTACCCCATTGGGTGAGGATAATATGTCTTTGTATTTTTCCATGACCTTATCCACTTGTTTATGTTGCATGGAGAGACCTGTGATGAAGGAAATGGATGTGGATGCAGCCTTTTGCTCACTATGAATGCAAATCACGAAGAATACAAACTTCCCAGTCTGAGAGATGACCTTCCTGAATTTCTTGGCAGGGATCAAGGAAATGGTGATAGATGGGACTACCTTTGGTATCCTGTATAATTTCCTTTCCAAATTAATAATAACACTACGAGGCTTAGACTCATATACAACATGATGGTTCCATAAATAAGGTTGGCTCAAAACAACATCACAAACTTCAAGGGGGGCAACATCACACAATACCTTATCTTTGAAGGGATTGATGATGTATTCCAAGTGACATTGTTAGCTGACACGAATATCGCTCCCTTGGCAAATCCATCCAATGGTGTACGACAAAGGGTGTGGTGATGTCGACAAATCCAACCACCTGATGACCTATACTGAGATGAGGTTATTCTGGCTACAACTACCAATGATGAAGTGAAGCGAAGTACCCTTCACCCACATCTGTGAATGAAAGACATGCTCACCTTCCTCTGGTTCATCAGGTTTGTCAGGATGGGCCTTGGTGGTGGTAGCAATGATGGCACTGGGTTATGCATCAATGTTTTGTGTCCCTTTTTCTGATTCTGACTCAGAGTTGAAGCCTGCATCTGTTTCATAGGATTTCACGTCGGCCATGAATGAATTCTTTGAGTGACATTCAATGGTGTTATGTGAGGGGTTCTTATGGAACTCACACCATTTCCCAGTGTCTATATTTGTCTTCCCATTGTCCTTCTTTGTTTTTGGTTTGGACTAGTTGTCCTGAGACTTCTCATCCTTTCTCTTCCCTTCGTTTTGTAGGTTGAGAATGCCTTTGCCCTGCGTCTTCTATGAGGGGTTTGCAGACCCAAATTGCCACGTCAGTTTGTTTAATCTTCTGCTTGATTTTGACATCACATCACTAGGTTGGTTCTAAGGACAAAATATCCAGAAAATCCATTTATGTCTGGATGTATTTATGCATACTGTTGTGGTACTTTAGCACCATATGTCTCTTAGAGTATTTGATACCCATCTTTGTGCGCAAGGTATGGAAGAAATTTATGAACTCTGGCACTTTTTGGTCCCTTTCCTGCTACAGTGTGGTCCATCTTGTATATAAGTCGTCATAACTTCCAACATGGTTGTATTGTTTCTTAATAGAATCCCTGAAGGAACCCAAAGTGGGTGAATGATCCATATGGATTTCGGTGGCCTCCCACCTATTCCAACTGGTTCATTTTGGAATTTTTCCAGTTTGGCATATTTTTTCCTAGTTTTCGGGTCCCTAACTTGTGGGGGCATTTTGAGGCCCTAAAAAATGTTTTTAGGGCTCACCATAGTCCTAAATGCCCCTTGATAGGTTGACGAAAAATGTGTATTCCTTGGATAGACCTTTCCAATGGGCTATCATGCGCCTAAAACAGAGATCATATGCAAAAGTTACGACCCCGAGAAGTTGATGTACTAACTTACCCAAAGGGGGCCCACATGACTTTTGGCGCTTCATCTCCTAGGGTTGGGTTTTTGGATGTCTAGGGTTTTTTACATTCCTATTTATAGTAAAAAGACCTTCAGAGCCTCATTGTAATCATCTTGTTGTGAATGAGAGAAACCATCACGACTCTTCTTAGAGATAAGTCACCACCATTCCAACAAGCCTGTTTTCCACTGCATTTTACAGTTTCAGCTTATTTCCTTATTGAATAGAAAACCAGTTTTACAGTATCTTTGTTGTACTGTGTTAAATATCTTTTAATAATCTGTATTCATTTTGTTCTGCTCATAAAATCCATATTAGTGAAAATAAAAATAATGTAGATCCCTCTATTTCCTTTTCTCACATAAAGTCTACCACCAATCTTTGATATGGGGATGGCCTTGAGGGGTGAAAATGTAATATTTTCGCTATCATAAAAGTTGTGGACAGAAAAATACCCTTCTATAGGGTTTAACCATTTATTTTCAGCATCCACATCTATTTGGCCTTCAAATATAGGAATATCAAAATTGATCTATACCTTGAAGGGGGTGGTTCCTCCACTTGAGGTAGATATGTCACTTGTCAACAGTCATTGAAGGACTTGTGCAAAGTTGTCCGTCATCTCGTTCCTCTGTTGCTCGAGGGCTTCCTCGAGCAACATTTTGAAAGGATATCCTGTCTCGTCATGTTTATTTTCTCCCGCCATGGAATGCTTCTTGGGTGTGCGAGAGCAATTGTCCTAAAGAGAAACAAGCTCGAAACCCAACACTCTATACCCTAACCTCGTAAGGGACATGCACTAAAAACAACAAGGAGAAAACCGCTCTGATACCACTGACCCAGATTTATAAGCGGAATGAAATGAAAACAAAGATTTATAATAATAACACAGAGACATAGTGAATAATATCAGAGATACAATAAAACTTGAACTCTATTAAATAAGAAATATGCTAAAACTATAAATGCAGACTGAAACAAGCTTGCTAGAATGGTGGCAGCTTACCTCCGAGAAGAGATGTGACGACTATGATCATTCACAAGAAGATGAGTACAATGCGGCTCCAAAGGCCTTTTTACATCAAAAATGAATTCCAAAAACCTAGTCATCCAAAAACCTAACCCTAGGAGATGAAGCACCAAAAGTCATGTGGGCCCCGTTGGGGTAAGTTGGTACATCAACTTCTCGGGGTTGTAACTTTTGCATATGATCTTTGTTTTAGGCACACGATAACCCATTGGAATGGTCGGTCCAAGGAATACACATCATTCCTTCACACTTTGACTTTGTCTACAAAGTGATCATGGAAAGACAAAAAGACATTGTTTAGGGCCTCAAAACAGCCCCAAAAGTTTAGCACCCAAAAAGCTAGAAAAAAAATGCCAAGATGAAAATTGAAACTGCTAAGATGAAATATGTATGTGAGCTAGTTGAAATAGGTGGGTGGTCACCAATATCCACCCTAATCACACCCTTTCTTTTGGATTCATAGCCTTATCTTAGGGGTTATTTGTTGCTCGGATTTGGAGCAAAACACTTATGGTTGGGTGGAACGTCTGTCCCCTGCAACCAGTTGCACATTATTTTTAAAAGATGATTGTTTTATTTCTATTTATTATTCTTATCTATATAATTTACTTGTCGTGCATATACTATGTTCTTTATTATTCACATATTGTTGCATGTAATTTATATGCATATGTGTATGCACTTATTTAGTTGCATTCATAATGCTGCTAGATGCATGCTAAATCATCATTGCATTGCATTTAATTGTGATATTATATGTTCTGTTCTTACTCTAAGTTTTAAGCAGTTGTATGCTACTGTGAAAATTTTAATTTAGTTGCATTCATGTTTTAAGAATGTTGGTTAACTGCTCTAGCATTTTTAGCATGTGTGCATTTGATTTTGTTGGTATCAGAAAAATTTAAATTGTCGGGTTTAGTAGTGGGGGACACTACACCTTCCTTCATGTTGACCAGGTACTCCTTAATATAAAAGTTCTTGTTGTTTGAGAATGTTTGGGTACTTAAATGGTCTCACATAACCCAAAATATCCCTAGATCTTGCTAATCTGCTGAGCTATTTGCAACCTATTCCTCAAAAAGACCTGTCATGGATAAGACCCCTCCAAATATTGCACCACCCATTTAGCTATAAGAATGTTCCCTTGAGTTGAAACATCTATCTACCTGAGACCTCCCTCATTCTTGAGCATGATATAGACATCCCAAGGCACCATTGGAAAGCCACAAGTCCCACCATACTTGGCGCACAAATACAACTGTAGAATCTACTCCAACTACCAAAACAGTTCCCTCTTAGGAAGAAAACAAAACATAATAATAATTATGAGAGGCCTAGAGGATCCTGCTCATGTTAGTTAGTTTCTTGGCAAATGAGATATCCTTATTCTACTAGAAGAGTAGCTTGTGTTTCAATCAAAGAATACACCAATCCCACATGGCAACTAAAAAAACAAGTTGTCTAAAAACAACACTTAAAATATACTTACAATAGGATGAAGCAAAAAGTTGATTTACATAATTAATTACATCCAAAGAAAGTTCTTAAACAAGGCTGCATGACAACATATACCTGCCTCTATATAGGAATGCAACATATCAATGTATTTGCATTTATTCCAGGTTTGAAAATTACATAATAAATTATTAATTTATTATTTTTTAATTAATTTATTATTTTATATAATAAGTGAAAAAAAATTTCATTTCTAAATATTGTTAAATTGATTTGATGATTACAATATGTGTTTTATTTTAATACACTTAAAAATATTGAGATTTTAATAAGTTTGCATTCATTTTCCTTGTGATGCATGTTGTATAGAGAAATCTATAAGTATACATCAATCCATTAAAATGTATACGTATAGAGAAACCCGTCAAGATTGTTCAGTTGTAAAGACATTTCTTCCAAAGGTTGGTATGAGCATTGAGCTAGAATGAAATATTTCATGAGTATCTCAAAAAGTTTACAAATGATGTGATATGATAACTATCAATTAGTAGGAAACATCTAGAGATTCATGAGCTTGACAAATGTCAAATGGTGGAAAAATAGAACATTTTATCTTTGATCGACACATCTATTGCTTATTTTTTTGTTTTATTATTATAAATATAGGTTATCTAATTGGCAGCATCAGAGATTCATAAGTTTAACAGATCTCTAAAAGCTTATTTCTTATCGACTTATAATCACTTATGATAAACTTTTTACCATGTTTTTCATGATCGTAAATCAATTATTTAAGTACTATGTAGTAAGATTTTACTAACACAAATTAACGTATTAGTTTTATCAAATGAAAAACATCAATGATATATAAGTGTTTACATTATAAAAGATAATAGAAATTTATAGTGATCTTTTTATCCATAAGAAAAAATTGTAAAAATATAGAAAAAACACCATAAATAAAGCAAAATAGTATAAGTACCACAAATGAACTATGTTTGCTATGTGTGAAAAACTTTTAACGTGACTTAGAGGTTGAGATTTGTTTCAAAGTTAATTCCAATTAAAAATATATAGCCATCAACATGTACAACATTGAATACTTGCTTGCAAAATGTGGCAAGGAAAAATAAAATAATGTGAAATTCAAGGAAAGCTAGTCAGCATTAAATTTGATATGATAAGGTTTGTCAAATTTCATACTTGGAAAACCAGTTGACAATAAATTCGATAAGGTTTATCAGATTCTATGAGCTCTTTTTCGTTTCTTTACATTATCCATGGTTTTTTTTTTCGTTTGAAAATAATGATTACAAAGCGGATCACTTAATAAATAAATAGTTTTTGAAATGATATGAAAATAAATAATTTGATTTAGTATAGTTAAACTTAGGAATATGGTTAAATTTTTTTATCATTAATTAAACTAATACAAAATCAATGCAAACTCATAACTATATACCTAGCCTACGAAATGTATATGTGAGCATGCTCACATAGAAATGTATAATAAGGTGATGGGTTATTTGATACCTCCAATTCTATATATACACATCCTTAAAATATTTCTCCAGGGAAAAAATAATTTCCATGAGTTATAAATTATATATGGAAAAAACCTTATTTATATGAATTACATGGCACAAAGTGTGCAAAGTACTTTTCAAAGTGCTTTTGTACCTTTTTAAAGTTATTATCCATGAACCATTTGAGTGTGGCTTTTTTATAATATTTTTTCTTTTAAATGACATTGTATTCATATATCACGAAGTTAGTTTTAGTTTTTTTTATAACATTTTAATGTGTATAATAAAAATTTGGAATTTCATTTAGAGCATGTAAAAATGCTATTGAAATTATATCCATGTCATATTTGACTTGAGGATTACATGGCACAAAGTGCGCAAAGTAATTTTATAAGTGCTTTTGTCCCTTTTAAAAGTTATTATGCATGAAATATTTGACTTTGTTTTTTAGATTTCTTTCAAATGACTATGTATTCATTTGCATGTATATATCAGTAAATTTGTTTTATTTTTTTATAACATGTTTAATGAAATTGTATTTTTATTTTAGGAAGTTTGTTTTAGTTTTTTTTAACATTTTATATCCTAATTTGTGTAATAAGAATTTAGAATATCATTTAAAAAATATATAAATATTTTTGAAATTATTTATAAGATAATAAATTTTATGATCATACAAACATCAAAACAATTGTTAATTTCATCAAAACAGTTATTAAAAATTAACAATTATTAAATGATTGGAAATAATACAAATTATTATAACATCAAAACAATGGTTAATTTCATCAAAACAATTATTAAAAATTAACAATTATTAAATGATTGGAAATAATACAAATTATTATAAGTTTTTTTATCATATAAATATTTTTTTTCAAAAAAATTACCTCAAATGTTTCATCAATAATAAAAACATTTGTTAAAGAAAAGCTTCACCATTAGATAAAGAAAAACTCTTTCAAATAGGATGATATTGCATAACTGTATTTTCAACAACTAAATAATGTGGTTATAGAAATCTCAGAATTTTTAAAAATAAAAAAAATACTTCAAATGTTTCACCAATAATAACATTTCTTACAGAAAAACTTCACCACTAATAACATTAGTTAAAGAAAAACTCTTTCAAATAGAATGACATTGCATAACTGTATTTTCAACAACTAAATAATGTGGTTATAGAAACTTAAAAAATTTTAAACTACTTATTTTTAAATAAGATGTGAACATTTCTTTTAGTGTAAGACAATCATCCAATAAATTATAAAATCTAAACATTTAAATTGGAAATCATATTTAATTAAATTATGATTCTATGATAAAGAAATGTTGAAAATTATTCAGGCATTGTTAAAAGGGAAACAATACTTGTTAGGTGTTAAATTCATTATCAAAACAAAATTCATAATAAACATTAATCACAATAATTTAAAAGAATATTTAAGTATAAAAGAAACATTTTATTTTGAAAGAATATTTAAGTATAAAAGAAATACTTTATTTTGAACAAAGGAGTTAGTAAAATTCTTTTTTTTTAATATTTTTTATAAAAATATATATATTAATAATTGATTAATAATATTTATTTTAATATTTTTTTGTAAATTTGGGGAAAAAAATAAGTTACAAATAATATTTAAAAAAAAAAGGAAAAACAATATTTAATCTTAATATACTCTATGGCAGTGTTCCTTACACATTGAATCTATAACAACCTATCTAAATATGTGAAAAATTAAAATACATTTTAACTAATAAGTAAATTTAACCATGATATTAATTAGTTAAAATACATAAAAACTAATAAATGAGTTTAAGCATGGCACTAATTTTACTAATTATATATATTACAGACATCTTATTCATTTAAAATCATTTTTTTTAAACATGTTAAAATGTTTAATTCTAATTTTTATATTAAAGTATAATTCAAATGGTGAATTTCTACATATATTTTAGATTCTAGGTAAAATAAATCTCAATGAATATTTATATTAAATTTAATGAATATATATATATTTTTAATGAATTAAATATACTTATATTAAAAATACTAAAATTTAAAAAACTTGGTAAATTCCCATAAATATATTACATCCTCTTTCTAAACATAATCAAAATAACTTAGTAATTTTTCATAAATATATTATATCATCCCCTAAATATATTGTATCCTTTCCCTAAAGATAATCAAAATAAAAATATATTGGTTAATAAGTGCCTTGATTTTTTTTTTTTAAGAAACTTTGCTCCTTATCCACAACTTTTGTGGCACACAAGGGCTTATGCACATGAAATATCTGATAAGGTAAGTTCCAGAATGTACCCCATATTTCTTGTTAAAAGAAAAAAAAAATGTGTCCTTATGCACATGAAATATCTGATAAGGTAAGTTCCAGAATGTACCCCATATTTCTTGTTAAAAGAAAAAAAAAAATGTGTCCCATAACACCTATGACCTTAGGAATTTTGGACACAAAATAAAGTCTTTGTATTTTAAAAATATTAACAGTATCGAGTATTAAATGGTGCTAACTTATCCAGGGATGAGGTCACTTGGGAATAAATAGGTGAGGGATGATTTGTAATAAATAAATGATATAATTGCATAGAAATGCGTATCTTTATTATAAATCATATGATTAATAATTATTTAAGAAGGTGTAGACAATAAGGATGAGGTCACTTGGGAATAAATAGGTGAGGGATGATTTGTAATAAATAAATGATATAATTGCATAGAAATAGAAATGTGTATCCTTATTATAAGTTATATAATTAATAATTATTTAGGAAGGTGTAGATAATAAATATTGTAAGATGAATTTATTTAGTTTGATGTATCTCTATAAGTAGATCTTCATTAAAAATAAATGAACACATATATAATCAAGAGCAGTGGAGATTGAATTCCTTCTTGAAAATCATTAATAAGATGATACAGGGTTTTATTGTGACAACAAGTTTCATTACATTTCAGCAATTAGGTTTTAAAGAATGAGATAGATATGTACATCAAAATAATTTGAATATTGAGATATTATTTTATGAATTTTTGATGGCTTGTTATTCAACTTGACAATGATTTTGAAATAGATAATCTAGATAGAAAATGTGTGTGTATTGTCTTCAATAAATGTAGTGAACATCTAGTTTCTATGTGATAACAATGAATCTGAATCAAATTGGAAAACAAAGTGAGGAAAAACAAGATAAAATTGAAAGTCATTTATATAGAGTGTTGAGGAAAATACGGAGGAACTTTTTATACAAGAAAGTATTACATTTATAATTCTAAATATTTTCATATTAACTTCTAATAGAAACTTCTTAATTGAAATAATAACTATGACATGCTCCTATACTTTCTTAGTAGATACCACTTTGTGTGGAAAAACATTGGCAATGAAATTTGTCATAAGTAACTATGGCATGCTTCCACTACCACTATTTCTTAGTATATACAACTATGATGGAAAAATATTGATGCCAAAGTCTATTAGATATTAGAATTCAAATGGTTACAAGGCATGCATATGAAGTGTAGCAACATACACTTCAAAATAAAACTACACAAGAGTCATGTAAGATTTATATATGTAGAATGAGATACACATACATTAAAACCATTTGAATATGGTGATGTTCTCATGAATTGTCAATGTAGGCATCAAACTTGACAACCCATTTAAAATATCAATGACCTATACAAAAGAGTTGTAAAAGAAAATCTAAAATACATAGTCCAACAAGTTGTAGATGCAGTGATCTAATTAAGTAGTCTCAGGAACAAAGTATGCTCTTGGATGCAATGATCTAAATCAAATTGCAAAACAATTCAAACATACATCGATTGATTTCAAGAAAAGAGGATGATTTTGACAATGTTGTAGAATTTGCACAAGAAACTTACACGTGAATCATTTGTGTGTTGTCTGTATATTCCATCTTGGATATAAATCCCCAATCTACATTACGATTGTATAATGGCATTTTCAATCCTTAAGCATACAACTCATTTAAAAATTCAAAACAAAACAAATATTAACAACAAAAAATATAGAAATCATCTCCATTCTAACATGAGGTTACATCTCATTTCCACCATAAACATTAGGTATAGAAAGGATGAAAATATTATGGGAAGCTACAAAAGCTACAATAGAAATGATAATACTCAAATTCCAAGAATAAAATAAGAAACCATTGAAAATAAAAATTGTCTATGTTTTCTTTCTACTTTACATCTAAGACAATATAAACTTCTCTATAACATTTGTTTGGATGTTTATATTTTATTTAGATGCATATCATCAAAATGCAAGTGAAGAGGGGGTGAGTATGTGGAGTTGAAGGTTGGATTGGAACAAGCTCGATCCCACCCTTGTGACATGCCCTCAACGGGGAGGAGACAAACTTAAGATCACCCTATCCATTTCCATTCCCAAATTGATGAAGGAGCATCGATCCAAGCCAGCTACGCGCCAGCCAGCCAGCACATCAAAGCACACATTCGATGGGAGAGAGAGACACAACCTTCTCGATTTTCAAATTTTGAAAATGTAATTAAATGTTGTAAGGCTTGTAGAGGCAAAAAGCCATGCATATGCGCAGGCTTTAGTAAAGGTTGCCTTAATTAGGTTGTAAGACTGGGATGTAGATCCGATTTGGACTAGACAACCCATTCAATGTAATTCAATGTAATTGAATAGAGTAGGTAGCTTGGAGGGAAGAGCTCAAAGAGCCCCCTCATGTAAAAGATCTCAGATCTCATTTTTAGAAGGGAGAGAAGAATAGATTTGAATAGAGACAAGAGGAGAGCCAAGACTCTGTTGCAGTCCGAGCTCAAACACATTGTAAAGAGGCATTCTTGTTTAATACAAACAGAGCAATTTTTCCTACATGTTATTCTATGTATGTGAATGAATGTCTTTATGTGTTGATGATACGTTGTAAATGTATGTTAGTTTGCATTTGCAGGTTACAGACAGAAGTTGTTGTCTGTTGGGTTCTTTGATTCCAAGTCTAGGTTCTTTGAGGCTCCATGCAAGAGGTTGCATGAAAGAACAATGTGGACTCTGTAAGCCAGTGCATAGAGCGCACTTCTGAGTTGTGCGGAATTTTAGACAAAGACGTGCCAGGAGGGCGCACCAAAGGAAGTCTTAGACCCAAGGATAAACCTCAAGGTTGTTGAACACCTTGAAGGATAAACTGTGCAGAGGAGAGCACAGAGGAGGAAGACAGAATGTCTAAGGTTATGTAAATATCTTCCAGGAGGGCATCGAGCGTGTGCAAGAGGTGCATGGAAGGAACTCTATTTCGAGTTCAGTAAGAAGACAGGGTCACCAAGGATTCTGTAGAAGCCCTGCCAGGAGGGCATCGAGCAAGTGCAAGGAGTGCACTGAGAAGAACTCTGTTTTGAGTTCAGAGAAGAAGAAGAGTCAAGGGAAGACCTTCATAGGGTTACTGAACACCCTGGAAGCTCAGCAAGGAGTTCTTGAGCAGGAAGTTGCAGAAGAGGGCACTTCCATCCCTTCAAGGAAAGAAAGGGAAAAAGACCCTTTGAGGTTAGAGCTACAGGAAAATATTAGGACAGATAGCGCAGTTGTGTGTAGGGACTCTGCAAGGAGTGAAGAGCTCGAAGACCTCTTCGAGGTTCAGCGTTGATAAAGCTCAAAAGGGACAGTGCCTTTGCACACAGAGCTATAGTTGCAAGGAGTGCAGGGAGTCGGGGAAACCTTTCAAGGTTTCACAAGTCCCGAAAGATCAGGAGGAGGAACGTCCTTAGAACACAAGCGAGAGCCAAGGATACATAATTCGCAGAGGAAGCAAAGGCCGAGGCCTTTGATACTTAGAGAAATCTTCCGAGGAGAAGGAATAAAGCGTAAGATCAAGAGGGAGCTACAGCTGTCGTTAGGTCAGATGGATAGGAGGAGATCTAGACCATTGAGTTCCTGTCCAGGCAGCAGCAGGAAAGCACAGTGCAAGAAAAATAGTACTGGGCCGTCAGATCTAGTGCAGGGACCCGATAGCCATCGGATCCTTGAGAAGTTGCATGAGGTTTAACCCTCGTATGTGAAGAAGGGAACGAAAGGCCTATTTTGGCATTTTGGCTACCGGGAGATACAAAGGGCAAGAGTCAGGACTCTTGATGCATGAAATCCCGAAAGGATCTTGACCGTCCAACAGGAGGACACGTGGCGAGCGGTCGAGGTTTTGGGGAAATTCCCGAAAGGAGGATTTCATCATTTCAGGTACCGGGAATGCAAAGGGTAAGAGTTTGGAACTCTTGACCCGTGAAATCTCGAAAAGACACAAGTCGTCGGATCAGGAGAGGCTATGAGCCATTGATCCTAGTTTGGAGTGGAAGACCGATGTTTTGGGGTTCGATACTTCGGTATTTCAGATACTGGGAGCTCAAAGGGGTAGGGACTTGTTGCAGCCAGGATCGCGAAGTTCTGAAACGCAAAAACCTGAAAGTAGATGGAGGAATAATGTCGGGCTACAGAACAGGATCATACATTTCGACATTTCGGGATTTGGCTTTTCGGTCATCCCGAGGACAAGAAACCGGGCACTTCGACGTTGGAAACCCTGAAGTCCAGAAAGTGACGTATTGTTGGAGTGGGACTACGGTCATACATTTCGACAGTTCGAGGTTCAACTTTCTGGAAGTTTCGAGGATAAGGAGCCGGGGCGCTTGGTGTTAGAAATCTCGAAGTCACGAAACGCGACGTGGATGTGGAGAAGGGTTGTGGTCATAGAGGATGCAATCACATAGACCAAAATTTTGACATTTCATCATTTCAAAGTTCAGGGAATCAAAGGGTCAAGAAACTCGACATCATAACTCCCAAAATCGTGAAACCCGAAATCCCTTTTTGGAAAGGGTCGCGGTCATGTTTGGTGGCCATGTGGAGGTGAAGACTCATGCCTAGTGCATTGCTTGTGCCGGTGGAGTTTTCATGAAGGACCTGTGGAATACACATGTTTGTGTGTGTAGTATTCCCTGTGGGGAAACCAAGGAGTCAATCTGACTTGGGGGAAGATTTGGAACGATCCTAAGACCGAGAGGTCACACAGAACCTACTGAGGTAGGGGGTGCTGCACCAAGTGGTATCAGAGCCTGATTTTGTCTATATATTTCAGGCGGAGGGAGCTAGAGGAAAGAAGTAGTATGATACACAACAAGTGGTATCAGAGCTTGATTCTGTCTGTATACTGCAGACAGAACGAGGCAGAAGAGAAGGAGACATAGTGTTGAATCTTTATAGATATTGTTGCAGGTGCACAATAGTCAAAAGACAGTCAAGTGGACTATAGGGAAAGATGGAAGCACTCACGGTTGCAGAGTGACAACAATAAGTTTGCCAGGAGGGCAGACAGGAACAGGAAGATGGCTACTGAAGGCCATGGATGCGGTGGAAAGAAGAACCACCAGTAGAAAATGAGTAAAGAGGTGATGGATAAAGAGCTCGTTGAGATAAGAGCGAGGATGGAAGAGCTTGCACTGCAGATGCAGCAGGATGCAAAGCCACAATGGGTATATGAATGGCCTCTGAGGAGGAAAGCAAAGTGGCCAGTCAAGAAATTGTTGGCCCAAAGACAGCGGAGACTGTTAAGGAGGTGGCTGAGGCATGTTAGAAGCCTTGGTGACAGAGAAGGAGGGGTTCACACTTGTGAACCAGAAGTTGGGAGAAATCTCAGTGATGATGAGGAGAAGAGATCACTGGAAGATCGCAGAGACTACCAGGCGGGCAGTGAGGAATTTTCAATTTTCTAGGAGGGCAATAAGAAGAGGTCACAGGATGATCTCAAAGACTGCCAGGAGGGAAGAACAAAAAATTCAGGTTTCCAGGAGGGTAATGACATGAGATCGTTGGAAGATCTCAGAGACTGCCAGGAGGGCAGAGAGGAAATCCCAAATTTCCAGGTGGGCAGGGGAAAATAAGTGAGACTGTCTGAAAGTATCGAGAGCTCAGAAGTGAGTTCATGTCAGCAGGGAGTGTTGATAGAGATGGGATTGATTGATCTCATAGACTGCCAGGTGGGTAGCAGAAAAATCCCATGTTGCCAGGTGGGTAAGGGAGAGCAGATGGGACTGTATAATAGTCTCATGAACTCGGAGGTGAGTTCAGATTAGTGAGAGGAGCTGATAGAGGAAGATCAGAAGAGCATTCTGATGATTGGAGGGATAAAGGTATTCCTGCCATATAGCCCAGTGGAGGCCAGCGCGTGTGTTGCTGATGTAGCAACAGCAAAAAGACAGCTAGTTGTGACTGTCGAAGAGATGGAGCAGATATTAGAAGCTTCTCAAGCAGAGGAAAAGGAGCATTTGGAAGAATGGCTCAAAATTTTCAGCCAGGAAGCTAAACGGGAGACAACTACAACACTGAAGCTGACAACAGGGGAAGAAGAGGAGCACACAGTTGACATGCTCACTCCTTGGGAGAAGGAGCTAGAAATGATGGAGGATTGGTTGAACCATCTAGAGCCAATAGATGACTGCCATGAGGAGACATTCATGCAGATGTTAACAAAGGAGCATTCCGAGGAATTGCTCGAAAATTTCAGCCAGGGAGATGAACAGTTGATGATGACTGTAATGACGAGGCATGCAATAGAAGATGAAGGAAAATTCCAGTCTGAGGAGCAGTTGGTGGAAGTTAGAGATATGCCAGCAGAAGAACTGGGAGAAGCAAAGTTGTCAGAGAAGGAAGCTGAGTAGCAACTCAGTGATAGGAATGCAGAATTGGAGTTTGCAGCAGAATGGCAACTCAATGCCAGAAAAGAGGAAGAAGATGGCATGGGAGATCTAGTTGATCTACCCATTTGCAAGGAAGAAGTGCAGTGGAGCAAGCTGCAAAAGGAGAGCCAACCGTGGGAGAAGATGGATGAGATAATTGAGGAGATCAGAAGGCTGATGATCTGATCAGCAGAAGCGATCAGCAAAGAGAAGGTGGACAGAGGAGAGCTTGCCATAGTAGCAGAGCAACATAAGCAACAACAGCAACGAAGCCGTGGAGTAGATGGATAGCTCCAAAGAACTGTTTGGGATCTAGGTGGATTTCAACAACGATGTTGGGAAGCTCATGAGCAGGAGCTCATGAATTTTTCACAGTAGAGGAGTATGATGCAGGAGCATCACTCCAAGCGAGCTACAGGCTAGCCAACCAACACATCAAAGCATGCATTCGATGGGAGAAAGAGACACGGCCTTTTCGATTTTCAAATTTTGAAAATGTAATTAAATGTTGTAAGGCTGGTAGAGCCAAAAAGCCATGCATATGCGCAGTCTTTAGTAAAGGTTTCTTTAAATAAGTTGTAAGGTTGGGATCTATATCCGATTCGGACTAGACAACCCATTCAATGTAATTCAATGTAGTTGAATAGAGTAGGTAGCTTGGAGGGAAGAGCTCAAAGAGCCCCCTCATGTAAAAGATCTCAGATCTCATTTTTAGAAGGGAGAGAAGAATAGATTTAAATAGAGAGGAGAGGAGAGCTGAGACTCTGTTGCAGTCCAAGCTCAAACACATTGTAAAGAAGCATTCTTGTTTAATACAAACAGAACAGTTTTTCTTGCATGTTATTCTATGTATGTGAATGAATGTCTTTATGTGTTGATGATATGTTGTAAATGTATGTTAGTTTGCATTTGCAGGTTACAGACAAAAGTCGTTGTCTGTTGGGTTCTTTGATTCTAGGTCTAGATTCTTTGAGGCTCCATGCAAGAGGTTGCATGACAGAACATAGCGGGTTCTGTAAGCCAGTGCATAGAGCACACTTCTGAGTTCTGTGGAATTTCAGATAGAGACGTGCTAGGAGGGCGCACCAGAGGAAGTCTTAGATCCAGGGAGAAACCTTAAGGTTGTTGAACAGCTTGAAGGATAAACTATGCGGAGGAGAGCACAGAGGAGGAAGACATAACGTCTGAGGTTCTGTAAAGCTCTACCAGGAGGGCATCGAGCGTGTGCAAGAGGTGCATGGAAGGAACTCTATTTCAAGGTCAGTAAGAAGACAAGGTCACCAAGGATTCTGTAGAAGCTCTGCCAGGAGGGCATCGAGCAAGTGCAAGGAGTGCACTAAGAAGAACTTTGTTTTGAGTTCAGAGAAGAAGAAGAGTCAAGGGAAGACCTTCACAGGGTTACTGAACACCCTGTAGGCTCAACAAGGAGTGCTTGAGCAGGAAGTTGCAGAAGAGGGCACTTCCATCCCTTCAAGGAAAGAAAGGGACAAAGACCCTTTGAGGTCAGAGATATAGGAAAAGCTCAGGACAGATAGCGCAGTTGAGTGCAGGGACTCTGCAAGGAGTGCAGAGGTCGAAGACCTCTTTGAGGTTCAGCGTTGACAAAGATCATAAGGGATAGTGCCTTTGCCCAGAAAGCTATAGCTGCAAGGAGTGCAGGGAGTTGGGGAAACCTTTCAAGGTTTCACAAGTCCTGAAAGCTCAGGAAGAGGAACGTCCTTAGAATGCAAGTGGGAGTCGAGGATACAGACTTCGCAGAGGAAGAAAAGGCCAAGGCCTTTGATACTTAGAGAAATCTTCCAAGGAGAAGGAAGAAAGCGTAAGCTCAGGAGGGAGCTACAACTTCCATTAAGTCAGCTGGATAAGAGGAGATCTGGACCGTTGAGTTTGTGTCCAGGCAGCAGCAGGAAAGCACAGCGGAAGAAAAACAGGTATGGGCCGTCAGATCTAGTGCAGGAAGCCGATAAACATTGGATCTAGGAGAAGTTGCATGAGGTTTAACCCTCGTATGTGAAGAAGGGAACGAAAGGCCTATTTCGGCATTTCGGCTACTAGGAGATACAAAGGAAAAGAGTCGGGACTCTTGACCCACAAAATCCAAAAAGGATCGTGACCGTCCAACAGGAGGACACATGGCAAGCGGTCGAGGTTTCGGGGAAATTCCCGAAAGGAGGATTTTGGCATTTCTGCTACCGGGAATGCAAAGGGTAAGAGTTCAGAACTCTTGACCCATGAAATCCTGAAAAGACACAAGTCGTCGGATCAGAAGAGGCTATGAGCCGTTGATCCCAGTTTGGAGTGGAAGACCGGCGGTTCAGGGTTCAGTACTTCGGTATTTCGGATACCGGGAACTCGAAGGGGCAAGGAGTTGTTGCAGTCGGGATTGCGAAGTTTCGAAACGCGAAAACCCAGAAGCAGATGGAGGAATAGCATCGGGCTACGGAACAGGGTCAATGATTTCGACATTTCGGGATTCGGCTTTTCGGCCATCTCGAGGACAAGAAACTGAGCACTTCGACGTTGGAAACCTCGAAGTCCCGAAAGCGACGTATTGTTGGAGTGGGACTACGGTCATACATTTCGGCAGTTCGTGGTTTGACTTTTCGGAAGTTTTGAGGACAAGGAGCCGTGGTGCTTGGTGTTAGAAATCCCAAAGTCGCAAAACGCGAAGTGGATGTGGAGAAGGGTTGTGGTCACAGAGGATGCAATCGCATAGACTGGAATTTTGGCATTTCAGCATTTCAGAGTTCGAGGAATCGAAGGGTCAAGAAACTCGACATCAAAACTCCCAAAATCACGAAACTTGAAATCCCTTTTCGAAAAGGGTCGCGATCATGTCTGGTGGCCGTGTGGAGGTGAAGACTCACGACTGGTGCATTGCTTGTGCCGGTGGAGTTTTCGTGAAGGACCTGTGGAATACATTTGTTTGTGTGTGTAGTATTCCCTGTGGGGAAACCAAGGAGTCAATCTGACTCAGGGGAAGATTTGGAACGATCCTAAGACCGGGAGGTCGCGCAGAACCTGCTGAGGCAGGGGGTGCTACACCACAAATGTAAGCACATTGTTGGGGTGGGGGTGAAGTTATGGCAGTACAAAGGCCACCACTACCCTTCTCCCACTTATCGGTTAGTGGTAGGGAGTTCTTACAGAGAATCCCAAAGGACCATTGAAGAATCTTGAGCATCAATCTCAACCATTAATCATGTTTCCATCCAACAACTCCAAATAATTTTATCCCCCACCATTATAGAGTATGGCTTACTATTGTTGAGGCCCAACTCCTTGTTGAACCTTGTTCCCCCTCTCCCCCTACCTCCATCCCTTCACACCCGGATTGTTGTGAACATATCTATTTGCACATCTAAGATGAAGAAGACATTGACCCACACACATCCAAATAGATCAATTTGAGTACATCTCTCTCAATTTATTTTTTGTCACTTAATGGAGCTTCTAGTGATGCTGCTTCAACCACTACTATTAATTTTGATTTTGAAACTTGCCCAACTTAAACTCTTGATTATGCCTACAAAGTTAAAGCAAAGATATATGTATAGTATAAAAAGGATAAAAACCCTCTTTATACCAGCTCTCAACCTCTCAAACACATATACTCTCTTTCTCAATGTATTGAATCTACACTTTTAAATTCTTTCTCAATGTATTGAATCTACACTTTTAAATTTTGAGTTACAAGTTATTTTATACAAATTCCCTCATAGCCAAAAGCTTTATCAAATACATAAAATTACACATTACAAAATATTGTATTATGCATATGTAAATAACTTTTTAAAATTGTACAACTTTCTTATTTACAACTTTAACTTCCCCTCTTCCTTAAGACTTTGGGAAAGTTTTTCTTTCATCCGATTCATCTTTGACTGTTTATATTTATATGACCGATATTTTCACTATCAAATTTCATCGGTCTTAACATTTATAATATTATATCCCGTGTGCAATACACGGGAAAAGGTACCATTGCTCATGCAATTCGATTCTTACTTTTGTAACCAATTTTATATTTTAAGTGCATGATATCACATCCAACCTTTTAAAATATTGATCATATTTAATAAAAAAATGCCTACGTTTGTGAAGTTAATTGCTTTGTGGATCAAAATCAAATTTAAATCCATATAAATATATGGGAGAGTTGGTGAGATGGACGCATGCACCCATGTGAACAATGTATAAAAAATAACTCAATTTGAAAAGACATTACAAAAGCTTGTGATAGTGGAAACGAATTTTTCGCTGAATCCAGATAAATTTCGTTTCTTCTTCACAGTTTCTCGGGTCAAAATGCTCGAAATAAATTTTTAATTTGAAAATACAATTTAAAAACTTAAAAATCCAATTCATAATATATTTACACTTTATTTTTCAAAATTAATTACTTAAATGATAATTACGCCGAAAAGCATACACCTATTGACCATGGGCATATTTAATAGGTTTTTAGTGTTTAATCAGTTTTGTATGGACAAGATTAAATATTGATGGAATATTCTTAGTGATTTCAACCACTAACTTCCTCACTATTATAAGGACATCAATTTACATGCTTATTTGTTTACTTTTACTTAATCATATTTAAAATTTACTATGGTGGATAGTTGATTGCCACGTATGAGTCATTAGGGTTTCATTTTTTAGACCAACCTAAACCTTTGGCCTTCACCAACCACATTCTGGACACACTGCCTCCTTCCAGCCAACTCCTTCCGTCCATGTTTCTCTTTCCCGACGGTTCAGGTTTTGCAAGCAGTCCGTTCACCAGCCACAAATTTGTGGCTGTGCTAGTATATAAAAACATTAACAAAAAATAATTATTACATTAATTTTTCAATAAAACAAACTATTTTCTTTATTTTAGAGAGAGAAATGTTTTTTTTTTTTAAATTAAATTATTATAATTTATAAAGGTAATCCTTATCTAGATTGTTGATTCTATCCAATGGACATGAAGCAAAGTCAGCGGTTGACTTTGCTTTATGTCTATCTCTGTTGAATGGACATAATCTGCAGTACAATTAAGTTTGGCAACCCAACAGACATAGAGCAAAGTTAAGGGTTGACTTTGCTTCATGTCTATGTCTGTTGAATGAACATAATCTGCAGTCGTATTAAGTTGTAGTCATGTTAAGTTCGGCAATCCAAAAGACATAGAGCAAAGTTAAGGGTTGACTTTGCTCATGATGGTTGGATGAACAAAATATGCAATCAATATAAGGATTACCAGTAAGGAAGGGTTTTGGATCATGTCTTGTGTGTTTTGACACACGGGACTCTACGTCACCACCCGACGACTAACAAGACGCAACCACGATGATCACAACAAGAAGACAAGACGCACAACAAGTAGCTGCAAGCAATGAACGACCCAAGACATAAGGAGCACTACAGGTAACTGCAACAATAAACAACCAAAGACATAAGGCGCACCACGCTAACACTTAACGACATACTGGGTTATGCACGGTATGAACACAGAGGGAAGAATCCATAGTAGTAGAGTTTACTATTCCTGCACAGGAAAGCAAGGCGTTTAATCGTAGTTCTCTGCTCCGGAGAGAGAGAAGGTCAGATAGGCTCCTGGCCGACTGCTCAGGCAGGAACTAGTAATCTCTGTCAGGTGTGTCGCAAGAGTGGAAACCCTGCCTTTAAGGGCCCGAGACTCTTGATACGGCACATGATTCTTCACCCAAATAATCACACACACAGACTTATATACTAGGCTACAGGGATGTGTCTACACCCCGCCCGACACAGGCAGACCAAGCACACGAAAGGTTTACCAACCCAGTACCACATTACTTTTAAGGAACAACACCCTTCATTTACCAAATCAGACGAATTTTATTGTGCTTAATTCAAGAACATTCAACATATAAGTTCATCATTAATAATAAACCTTACAATTCCGTTATCTTGAAATAATGAACGCATTACATTTACCTCACCTCAACCTTGCGAAGATAACATGCACCCTTACCAATATGCGATATCCATGAAAATACAACCCCAATATCTTTTTCATAAGGGACAACACCATGGTATATTTTAATCAATAACCCTCTAGTATCCATCATATTAAATCTACCATATCCTTACCACAATTGACGACACCCTTGTATATTTTTAATCAAGTAACCCTGCAATAATCCCTTTCATTAAAACTACCTTATCCTTACCACAATTGTCATAACTAGAACACTAGCATTAACATGATCATATTGTAAATTTATTTAATAGCAATCCTAACTAAATTCCATCCATTACCAAGCAACTTTAATTGATCATACATTCCCATTTACTGAACCCCAATAAGTTATGGTACTTAGTTCCAGGGGCCTTACATTTATGTCATTAGTAACCAGAAATTTCCATAGCATATGATAAAATGCAATGTCATTACCTTTTTAATACCATAGTTTGCAATTAAATAAAAGCATAGTCACCCTATTTCTATAGGTTATCCAACTCTAACCTTACATTTTCTTTTATGTTCCAATGACCGTACCTTTACACAATCCAATTCTAATATTATATTGACACCACCTATCATTCAATAACTTTGCAATTAGAATAACAATGACATTTCTATTACATGTCATCTACACTAAAGTTACACTCTATATTAGATTGGAAAAACAATGCTCTTACTATACTCAATTACGTTTCCATAACATCCACAAATTCCAGGACTATTCCACTAATATAACGATAACAATATTTAACATGACCATATTTAACACTAACACTAATTAAGAAGGACATTATATAATAATAACAATATTTACAATGCCAATACTTAGAAAAATAACAACATTTAAAAATGACAATATATAAATTCACATTAGGTTTATATCTATCGGTGACAACTAACATTTATCCATTTTAAAAGGCCATAATATTACTCTACCCGATTGGGCGAATTTATCAATGATTCACCTTTAATAAAAACTGAAACGCAATACCGTTTTTTTTAAACAAATCGCGCCGAGAGTGCAGCAGTCCAAAAAGGTTTGGGGAAGTGAATGAGTGGGTGACAGGCCACGGATTTTATGGAGATTCGAGACCCTTTTCAGGATGGATTTTCCACACAGCAAGGAGTTCAGACTACCATAATTAAAGGTAAAAAAAACGCCAGAAGGAGCTACCACCAAAAAACTGCGGACAAAACTTCCCATTAACAGCTGGAAATTTATCTAAGAAGTATGCCATTGTACAACAATACAATTTGCTTAAGTTGCCCAGGGGATATTTATTTAATGCAATAGCAATTTAAATCCTGCATTAATAGAATTTACATACACCAGATAAAACGAAAATCCGCCAAAATGAACCCCCTACCTTTTTACATAAACGGTTTAAAAGGTTACCCGGTTGGACTGTGGTTCTAGAATCACCAGGTGGATACGCCAACTGGCAGATGACAGCTATAGCCATGGCATTAGTCATTAATCAAACTGGAAAATAGACTATCCACGCCAACCCTTACGCTCCAGTAAGGAATTTGACGGAAAAGGAAAACAGAATTCCCGCAAGGAAGGGTTAACCTTGCTGGTAGACTGATGCACAAGGTTAAAATTTTTTAACATGGGCGGCCCAAGGAAGGACCGCGGATCAGTCATGAGATGTCACGAAAGCAAGCGGTGTTTAGTACACAGGAAATACATGAGCTACAGTGAGGTACTGCAAGGGTGAATTTGCTTCCACCTTGCTAAGTGCGGTAGATGTAGTCTCTAAGCCGCATACATTGCCAACAGTCAGGGAAAACGCTCATTGTATAAAATAGCGCCCACAGTAAGGTACATACATCGACAACAAAAGAAAAATGCCCATGGAATAGCAAAATGCCCATAGTGAAGTGAATACACCAACAGAAATAAAACGCCCTCAGCAGGATACCATTACACCAACAGAAATAAAATGCCCTCGGCATAGTGTAAATACCCAAACAGAAATAAAACCAAAACGCAGAGCAAGTTCACCAAATAAACGCAGGGATTTTTAAACTATAAAAATGCAGGGAACACTAAGAGGAGTGCATGGCCAGGTTCTCCGGTGAAAAATAAAAAACAGGGTTACTACAAGTTTATACCATGACCCTTGGAACTACAGTTGTACAACAACCATTGAAACGGCAGGTCATAAACTAAGTTATACAATAACCCTGGAAACTACAAGTTTATACAGTAACCATTCTACTCTACAAAATAGAGGAGCGTACTTGGCCTTATCGCCCGCTTGATGACGTCCGTGCGCTCCGCGTTGCTCCTGCTCTGTTCCGCTCCCGCTTGCCGGCTGTAGAGACTGCACCGGTACCTCCCAGCCAAACGCTAGGGGTACTCTGCTTCCCCCTCAGCCCCCCGAGCTGCAAAGGGGCCACACACAATCCAGATAGTAACCTAGCTTCCCAGATCGCCTCCAAGGCTGAGCTACCACTCTAACACAGCTGAGAAAATCCCCAACTCCTCACAAGCAATCAGTCCAGTTTTCCATTTCGACAGCATAACAATACCTAATAGCTCTCCCCCCTTTTTTCCCCCTTCTCCCTTTCTTTTATCCTCCCTCAAAACCCTAAATCATATTTCTTTTAAGTTTTTAATGAAACCCTAAAAATTTCTCTCTTTTACAAGTGTCACGCATCCCTACCCTTCTCCATAAATTATTTTCTTTTTCTTAAAATCTCAATCCCTAATTTTTTTTTTATTCCCTTCTCTTTCTTTTTTTTTTAACCCAAAAAGTAAAAGTGTTAATTAATATTTTCATTTCATTTTTAAATTCGTAACTCTTTATTAATTGTAGAGGCGGTAGGGACTAATAAATTAACGGAAAGAGAATCCATTATTAATTTTCTTTATTCTGTAAATTAGAGATTATGGTAT
>JASDQU010101417.1:193992-204320 GCA_032191745.1 Picea mariana | reverse complement strand
AGTTTTGTATGTATATTTAAGAAGTGATTTTGGGATTTTATTTGAAGGTTGATTTGATCCTATATCATCATTTAAAATATTCCAAGGGGATTGATGTCTCCTTTCAGTAGGTTCTAGAAAACTTATGAAGTGGGTGCTTCCTTCAAGTTGGTGCTTGTAAAATCTTGAAACTACTTAAGAAAACAATTTGTGGTTTTCTCCCAGCTGGGTTTCCACATAAAAATATGTGTGCAATGTGTATGCTTTTATGTGATGATGAATGACATGATTAATGGTTAATGTTTATGTAGTGCTTTAAGTTTAAAATTGTTTAAATAACTCTATATTGATTCACACCCTCTCTCTCAGTATTATTGAATATTCTAGCATATACCCGATGCTATCTATGGAATAATTGTCTCCTACAAGATGCACAATTACCCTCCTCCTAAGTAATGAATTATCCAAGAAAACAAACCTCTCCATGTGTCCATGATGAAGGATGTCCCCTAAGCTATCAAAAGAACTCCAATTCATTAGGGAAGAATGCTAAGCAAGCACCCATATGAGTTCAAGCAACCACCAAACAAGTTATTTCCAAAGTGTCAATGTATCATAGACCATCTCCCATGTGTCCATCCATCTCAGACCATCTAGGGGTTTTCATACACCATGTACCCCAAATCTCATAAAGTACCCCCACACATGGTGTAAGCACTTTTGAAGTAACCTTGAAAACTAATAAATAACAACTAGTAACATTGAGATACTTAACTGAATTTGAATGTATGTGGCCTTCTCATTAACAATATGCCTTGAAAAAATGGTTTAACTTATTGAGATAACCCTTATGAATGACTAGATGTACATAATTTTTCTAATATAACTAATGCATTATTGCACTGTGTCTTGATATGTTTTTATAGAATGAATTGGAATTATTAATGCAACATTTAAATATTGGGGAATCGTATAGAAGCACATTGGAAAGTACTAGATGCACTTTTATTATAGAATTATAAAAACTTATATTTTGTGAGTGTGTTGATGGTTAAGGAGCATTGATGCATACATATGCTAGGCACACTATTACGTCTATAAAAGTTAAAAGAAATAGAATTTCAATTTTTACTTTCCCATACTCCTTTTTCACTTTCATGCTCCATTTCTAATTTATAGCATTAGTTTTATTATCGTATTAAACCACCCATGCTTCCTCGCTACTAATTTATTTTCCATTGAGCGTTTCCAAAGGGACTATGGTTTTATAATTTTCCCTCAAAATCCCTAATTTTATTTTTTTCTACATTTGATGTTATGGAGTCTCAAGCACCAATATAATTAACTCTTTAATTGTTTTATTTAACCATTTTTCTTTAAAATCAATCATGTGACATGAAAGGATACCTAATACATAACTCTTTAATTGTTTTATTTAACCATTTTTCTTTAAAATCAACCATGAATCATGTGACATGAAAGGATACCTAATACATAACTCTTTAATTGTTTTATTTAACCATTTTTCTTTAAAATCAACCATGTGACATGAAAGGATACCTAATACATAACTCACAAGGAACATCAATAAAAGGTGAATTATCTATATAGTAGTTTCTCACAAGAAACATCAATAAAAGGTGCATTATCTATATAGTGGAGAAAACACATTAAGGGACATTAATAAAAGGTGCATTATCAGGTCCCCAAGTACCCAAAGGCTGCACCCATCATGCAAGCCATGGGCTTTTCAGGTACTGTAGGGTTGGGAAAAGAAGGCCAGGGCATCACTGAGCCCATTGAGGTAAAGAAAAGGCCCATGAGGTTGGGGCTAGGGGCATATCTTGATGCCCCTGTGGTTATAAAGCCAGATCTACAGTCAACTTTCACCCCCCCCTTCGCTCGTTCCCCGCCAATCCCTCCAGGGAAGGAGAGGTTTCAATAGGGGAGGAAGTGACCTCTCCCTGATGAGTTGTGCTTGGTACGCATTATGTGGATCTAGGTAGAGGTTCGAGTCCTTGTTGGATAGGTGATAGACTCCAATTCTTTCATTGGCAGGGCAGGCATGTGAAAGGGAAAGAATAATCATAAGGAGTTGGCTTCGAATTCGAAGGAACAGTAGGGTGGGGTATTACCTCTCCGATTCGGATGACTACTTTTATCCCAGGCTAATCCCTGCATAAAGCTAACCAAAACAACAAAAGTAGAGAAAATACATTAGGGAAAACTCCATTATCAAATAATGATTGTATTAATGGATACTCATATCCTCATGAACAATAGTACAAGATTCTACTATACAAGGATTACACATAATTGTTTCATAAATGATAATTTTTATTCTCTAATCACTTTATAAAAAAAAGTTCATTAACTATACATTACTCAGGATTTTTTTTTTCGTAGAGGTGATTTTGGAACATTTCGCTCAATGCTTTTTGAGCATAGAAATACAATTTTAAATAAATTGAAGTAATCTTTTACTTTCTTAAGCTCCTATACATTACTAGGGAAAAAAACTTTTCGTAGAGGTGATCTTGGAACACTTCACTTAATGCTTTTTGAGCATAGAAATACAATTTTAAAGAAATTGAAGTAATCTCTTACCTTCTTAAGCTCTGATAGATCAATTGGTCTCGATGGACCTTCTCCTCCTCCTCCTCCTCCTTCATCATCATCATATTATATAGGTTTTTAATGAAGACTGTGTAAGAAGAATTTTGTAGAAAATGAATTGTGTTGCACCATAATCTCATAAATGCATTGATGTTTATCATCATCATCATATAATATAAATTTTTAATGAAAACCATGGAAGAAGAATTTTGTAAAAAATAAACTATATTACATCATAATCTCATAAATGCATTAATACTCTTATAAAAACATAACTTTAATGTGTAATTATTAATAATACACCACCTATGATGCATCACCGCCCATAGTGTGCATTGACATATTTGAAAAAAAAGAAACCTAATGCTAGTGCACCCCTAAAATAATAGTGCACTTGTATTTAAAAAAAAACCATACACATTACCATTAAAGAAAATAACATCTTTTTTTTTCGCAATTCCCTTAATACTTATCTTTCTATCCAAGCATTGGTCTGCCTTTTCACTTTACCCATGTCCATAATTTCTATAACTAATTTGTCAATCTTAGTCCTCAATCTCCATCCCTAATGGTTCGTGATTATAAATGTCATTTAAATTTTTTTATGAATGATTTTATTCATATTTACTAACATGCCTCATTAACAATAAAGAAATCATTATTAATAAAAAGATTGTATTCATATTTACTAACAATAAAAAGTCATGCATTTTGTTCTGTTATCTTATTTTTTACGTTTTTATAGTCTTTTTCAAATGTTTTTAATGAATAAAATGATTCAATTTATTCTTTCTAAATCTATATCACACCAACAAATAATTTTGCACACTAATGCATATATAAGACATTGAAGATTGAAGGAGGTGTTCCCAATAAAAATAATTATGCGACATTATCCAATATGTGTGCTCTACATCATTTGCAATGCGCACAATATATAACATCACATATACCAACTAGAAATCCAACTCGATATCATGGTGTATCAATGTTACATAGATGCACCATTAACATGTAAGGTAAATTCCTAAAAACACATAATTACATCCGTGTGCATTGGTATTGTACATCACACTAGTAGGACTATGCTTAATAAATTTGAGATTTGAAAGTACTATTAGGTCTAACTAAAAATCATTTGAGATTTGAAGGTATTATTAAGTCCAACAAAAAAATCCAAAAAATCCAATTGAACTTCATGGTGTGTTTATATTGGATATAAGCATTGTAGTTGATATGGGGTACTTATAGTTACATGTAATGATATATATCTATTTAGAAATGCATGTACTCCACATCATTAATGATGTATATAATTTTTTCGGGGTGTAGAACAGTCAGTTAAGGAGTGTACTATTAAGGCATTCTGTTATGTGAAATCACTGGTTTAGAATCTTCGACTAACCTTGTGTGTTGTGTGAGAGGTTGGGTTGGTATGCTTGGGGTTATAGTAGTAGCAGTTAGATAACACGACCACACGTCACATGAGTATGTGCCCCACTAGTTTTTGATCTCCCCAGTCCCAAAAGAAAATGATGCATTTAATTAACCTAAAAGCATCATAAAAACCAAGTGACAATTTAGCTCATTCTAATGAATCCTTCAAATTGACTAATGCATTGTCATTGACATAGAGACCATGCATTAACACACATCTATACATCTTTTTGTATCAACACACTTACACTACACTATCTTAGGTGTGCACATTCAACTTGAGTGAACTATAAAACCAAGAAACAATTCAGTTAGATCTCATGGTGTATTTAGGTGGCTTAGATGCACCATAAATGTTGCAACCTACCCACTCTAACACACAATTTTACATTGATTAGTGTGAATTCCCGTACAATGTTCAAGGTGAATCCAGTCAACATATTCATTGTATGGATGAAGTGGAAATCTATATGGATCCCATGGTAGATTAATATTCCATAGGGGTAGGGTTGCACACCCAAAATATAATGGGTGTGTCTATATGAATCTAGTGCATTAAATATGGTGCGCTAATTGATTTGTAACACATATCAATGCATTATATTAGGTGTGTTAGATCATTTGTAATTGTTATATATGCATCAATGCTCCAAATCATATAAGCACAAGTGCATTCATTAAATGTGCATAACATCGAATTAGAAATTAAATATTGTAATTATCATTATTAATTATATTTTATAATTAAATTAATATTTGGTTTGGATATTTTTATAATGATTTTTAAATGTTAATCCATCATTTTTCAAATGAATTATTTGATGGTGTGACCATGGAAGGCACATAATAGGGAATAGGAGAGATTCTTGCACCATATTACAACCAATGCATGTTCTCTCTTTATGGATGTTGAATTACTAAAATATAAAAGATCATGGAAGAGATACATTCCTACGGGGAAAACTGCAATATTTAGGGTGAGTTAATTCTCCAAAAATTCCAAAAAATATTTTTAGCTTGAAACTCCATCGAAAAGGTTGATTTTGCAACAAATGGACTCAATTTCGGATGATTTTGAGTCAACATATAAGTTCATATAGTTACAATATCTATAATAAAATGCGATAAAACATCTTTAGAAACTACCTTCAAAATTTCTATAAAATGTCTTTAATTTCATACAAATTAATTGATGTTTTAATTAAGTCATCATTTACATGAACTTTTAAAATTTATAGGTTGGAGGCTTGTTTAGAACTTGGGGTTTTGCACAACATGTGGAAAATGAGCAAGGACTAATATTATTGGAGGATGGACTAATCCTAAATGTCCTAGTTTTAATTAAATCATCATTTACATGAACTTTTAAAATTTATAAGTTGGAGGTTTGTTTAGAATTTGGGGTTTTGCACAAGATGTGGAAAATAAGCAAGAACTAATATTATTGGAGGATGGACTAATCCTAAATGTCCTAACTTCCAAAAGGGAACAATAATTAGAGTATCCTTCACATGTTTTTGGAAATAGTTCACATTTTATTGCTTACCAATCACATAAAAGGTTGAGAATGAAAGATATTGGTAATATTTCACATCTTGTTGGTGGCCATTCACATCTTAAGAAAATGACAAGTCATGCATTAGTCATACTACAATTTAGTCATGTGTTAGGCCTTAAGGGTTAGGGGTGCACCCATATTGTATAATATAGTTATATTATTATTGTTGTTGTTGTTACACACTAGCATAGTTACTATGGTTTTTTAGATTAAATTGATCTTATAATTTCATTATTTGAGGTCAGCTTTATTTTTGTTGCAACTTGGCCCACCTCATTTCATTTTGGCACGGTACTTATCATTATATGAACTAAGTGTTGACCTTATTTTTGATCAATTTGGTTACAATCACAAAGCATTGCGAATTTGTTTCATAACATACTTAAAAAAATCCCTAAAGCCTAAGGACCTAACATGAAATTATCAAACCTATCCATAATGACTATATTCCTAGAATCTACTATTCTTTAATACACTACAAGAAAAAATGCTTTTTAGTGAAGGTTTTTTTGGAACTTCTCAAAATATCTCTCCCTTCTCCATTTATAACGGAGGTTGATAGTGGTGATGAGCAACCAAAAGTTTTAGTAGATAGATTTTGGTTAGTTCCCTTAAATCATATTAGGTACCCCAATGTGCTCACTATATGGTGCACCAATGCATTCCCATGATAGGTGCATTGGAGGTTGTTATTACTATTCTATAATAAAATATTGGTTTAAATCATTTCTAAATATATTCTAATCAATGTGTCTTAGAATAGTAAGTGCATCAATGTGTCGATATATAACATGCACCAAATAAGGTTTAGACATTTTGATATACAATATTGGTTTTAATTTAAGAAAAATACAAAAAATTATTAATACACTCTCATGCAAGGCACATTAGTGCATTTCCACAATAGGAAAATTGGAGGTTGTTTTATTATTTCATGATAAAACTCTAGTTGATGCATCTTTAATCCATAACCACACTAGTATATCCTTATATAACATGTACCAAATAAGGTTATCCCTTTTTTTATATGATATTAGCTTTATTAAAAAATAATTACAAAAACTTATCAGTGTGCTCCCATATAGGGAGCGGTATTTCATTCCCACTATTGATGCTTCAAAAAACATCCTATAACCAATGTATTTTTATATCATTAGAACATTTTTGCATCTCCATGTAAGAAACACTGAATAGGGCTTAGACATTTTGTTATAAAATATTAGAACTTTTATTCAAAAAAATTAAAAAAATAATTGGTGATCTTAATAAATTGTTTATACACTGTGTGTACTAACACATGGCGCATTGACTTATAATTTTTTAAATCCTAGCAGTTCCCTTGAAACATAGAGGGTTTCTAGTGTGCTTGACTATAGACACACTACTAACAAATAACATACTAACTTATAATTTTTTAAACCCTAGTAGTTCCCTTGAAACCTAGAGGGCTTGCTAGTGTGTACGACTATAGACACACTAAAGGTTATTTTTATTATTTTGTGATAAAAATCTAGTTGATGTGTCTTTGAATTGTAAGTACATAAATGCATCCTTATATAAGATAGACCTCATAAGGTTTAGCCATTTTTTTTTATGGAATATCAATTTTATTTTAAAAAATAATTTTTTTTATCAATGGACTTTCATATAAGGCGCACTGGTGTATTCCCATTATTGGTGCACCATAAAAAACATACTCTAACCAATGTGGTTTTACACCATAAGTGCACTAATTCATCTTCATGTAAGAAGCACCCAATAAGGTTTAGACATTTTGTTATAAAATATTGATTTTTGTCTAAACAAATTACAAAAGATAATTGGTACACTTAATAATTGTTTCATGCATTGGTGCATACTAGTAAACAATGCACCAATATATAAATTTTCATAACCCTAGTAGCACGCCTGAAACCTATAAATAAATTAGCATGTCTCTTTATCAATGCACCATAGACGAGTAAAATATTTTTTTTCTACCAACTATAATTTCATTTTTCCATCCCTTCAGTGCTTCAAATAATATGAACATCGATGATCACCATCACTATATGACCACACCATTTTTCAGTTCTAATATATTTCTTAATCCCTCGATTCCTTCACTTCCTTAGCAGATTTAGTTCATTTTGAAATTTTGCAAAATGACACCAACTTTTCATTTTTCTCTCTACATAGAAACTATTCCTCATCGACCAGAAAAATATTTTGAAAATTGATTATTATCCTCTCATTACATTTTATTAATTTAAAATTTAAGATTTGACTTTAATTTACCTATTTTTTCAATTTCTTTAAAAAAATTCCATGCAATGCATTTGTGCCATTCAACTCACACTAACATCTGTGACGCTTCTCTATTATTAATAGGACACACTAATTTTGTTGTGTCCTTGAAAATAGAATGCACCATTGAAACCAACAACAAAAAGGCTCTACTCTTTCTTGGTGTTATATATAATATTAAGAGGCACAATTTGTAGTTCCCTTATATTTAAGCACAATATCAAATAAAATTTTAATAAGATAAATCACTCAGTGAGAGTGCGCCATTGAATCTTACAACAAAAAGGCTCCACTCTTTCTTGGTGTTATATATAATATTAAGAGGTACAATTTGTACTTCCCTTATATATTGTAAGCACAATATCAAATGAAATTTTAATAATATAAATCACGCACTTATTGGCGCTCTAGGCAATGTATGGAGGCACAGTACCAATTACACCATAAAGTTAATTTTCAAATATACGTACCGGTGAACTTGGAAACGTACTTTGGAAAGTCTAACCGACGTTTTTGTACAACAAAACTTCGTTGTTAATCAAATTAAATATTTCTGGACTTGTTAGTGTGCTTCATTACA
This sequence comes from Picea mariana, assembly GCA_032191745.1. Classification (NCBI taxonomy): domain Eukaryota; kingdom Viridiplantae; phylum Streptophyta; class Pinopsida; order Pinales; family Pinaceae; genus Picea; species Picea mariana. The sequence goes on along the minus strand of JASDQU010101417.1, from coordinate 195,864 downwards.
TCAAAAGTTCATTGTTAATCAAATTAAATTTTTTCTAGACTTGTTAGTGTGCTTCAAAATGTACAAATGTACCATTTTGTGTGCTTCAAATTGTACAAATGTACCATTTTTGGTGTGTCCATCCAACTACAATGCACTGTTAAAAAGAATTAGAAAATCACGTTCTTTTTCATTTCTCTGTGAGGCCATGCTTTTTTATGCTCCAATATAATGCAAGCATATCATTGAGCTAATTTATATTAATATTAATATAAATGTAACAAGATACTATAAATAATGTTTGTTTGTTTTTTTTTTTTTTTCATGTGAAAAAAAACAGTTTTATTGTTATTCTATTAGAATCAAATGAAACTTTCTGTTACATATGGATCTAGTATAACCAATGCTTGTTACATCGTACATGCATTTGTAATAAAATTTAATAAATTGATTTTTTTCTGACTTATCAATACACTTCAAAATGTATGAGCATACTATTGGTAATGCATTAGTGAAAACAAGGTACGCTAATGCGATGTGGGTACCTTGTACATATGACGCAACACTTTGATAATAGTAACAAAATAAAACTTATTGACTTTATTAGTGTGTTCATATTTAATTAAGAGAACTAATAATGGTACACTGATAATGTTAAGACCTAGATAAAGCCCCTTGTTATGTGTAAAACCCTTTATTAATTCATAGATATTGAATTATTACATTTATAGTGTCATGATTGTATGTCGGTTAGAACCCTTCATTCTACCCTTTCACTATATATATATATATATATATCAAGGCAACCTAGTCTTAGGATCATTTTATCTCATCTCATATTGTATTATGAATTGGATATATTGTAAAATGAGGTTTCTCCCTCTAAGTGGAATGTATTCATTGAATTTTTATCATTTTTGAAGGCATTGGATTATAACATTTGGTATCAAAGCATCGATCCTAGGGTTTTTCTTCTCCAAGTAAGTCATCTTAGCATTTTCACTATAACTTTTTTTTTTCCCTGGGATGATTTAGATAACAAAAATTGAAGCATAATTAGATGACATATAAAGACATCCATGGTACATATTTAAGTTTCTAGGTCATTATACTTTGTAGATATAGCCTATGGAAGATAGGTTTTCTTACCATATAGCAATAGCAGTCAAAACAACCATATATATATATATATATATATATAACAAAAAGTGTGAACATCCTTCAAAATGGGGTGCATATACAAAATTGAGGGTCTATTGGCCTCCTGATACAAACAAGTGTCGATCGACTAATAATCACATCTAGTATAAAAATGAGGTTTCCATTGTCTAGTCATCCTAATGTTGACTACCATGGTAGCATAACATGGCCTAAGCCACCTTCCAGAGAAGTCGGTGAAAGGGGTGGGATACACCTTCCTTGTGTCACTGTAGGTGCAACGACATATCATCCTCTAACATGGGGGGTAATCCCATTGTCATCCCCTCCAAATTCCTCTATACACGACATAGCTCTTCGCTCTCTCTACCTCCTGCGCTCTCTGATAACTCCTCGTCGTTTCTCTGACGATGATCTCTGCCCCATCCTTCTAGATGCTCCATTCCTACATTTGTAATGAAAACAATGTCATGACAACTATATTGCACCCAAAAAAAATTATATATCTCAAAACCAAAAACATTGCAATATATAAAAATCCAAAAATACATTTACCCATTGGGCCTGATGCCTCTCCCTGGGGGAGGGGTAGATCCAGATCCTACTGAAATTTAGTGTCTTCATAAGGGAACTCCTCTATCCCAACACCCTGATGAAACCACCATGCGGTGAAGCCAAGTCCATAGAGATATGGATTTCTTTCCCCTAGTACTCTGCCCATGTGTTCTGACCATA
>JASDQU010101417.1:172755-189777 GCA_032191745.1 Picea mariana | reverse complement strand
CTGATGCCTCTCCCTGGGGGAGGGGTAGATCCAGATCCTACTGAAATTTAGTGTCTTCATAAGGGAACTCCTCTATCCCAACACCCTGATGAAACCACCATGCGGTGAAGCCAAGTCCATAGAGATATGGATTTCTTTCCCCTAGTACTCTGCCCATGTGTTCTGACCATAGTATCATCTTTGGGTCTTGCATAATCAAGTGTCCCATCACTATATGGGGCCTAAGCTAAGGTACTTTCCCCATGAAAATAGTCACTAGAAGGGAGCCATCTTGCATTGAGTTAGTTGAAATTTCATGTTCGCTAAAACTACATCACACCAGTTAAAAATGGTTACTTCTAGGCACATCAGTGCCACCTGTATGTTTGACTTCATGGCTAGGTTTCATGCAGTCAACCCCACTGATCGAGTTATGTTGTACAAAATCGTTTTGATAGGAAACTCAATGATATCCTGGATATGGATTTTTCCACTCATATAGTGTGACCCATACTGACAATATTGCTCTATGTAATACATCATAGAGTGATCATCTCCCCCTGGTGCATAATCCACCCAACAGGGCACTTCTCTCCATGACAACCCGATGCAAAAGTATATGTCATAATAACACAATCCTAATATGGGTTCCAATGTTGAACTAGTTTGTGAAGTAAGTACTCATGGGACCCTAGAAATGGACAATTGAAAAACTTCAGTAGCCCACAATCACAGAGAGCTACCAGAGTAGTGACATCTTCCTAGGAAACAATATCATCTGCCTCATGTTCCATTTCCTTCCATTCAATCATGTTTCATATTCACCTGCACATCTAGAAGAAAAAATATCTCATTAGTGGACAAAACAACACATCTTGCTTAGGGCCTGATAAACCCTTGAGCACACCTTGGTGATTGTGGGACGCCTTAATGAAATCACTTGAATAGTCGCGTAACCTCATAGAGGCATCATGCAATGATCACCTGGACGTCATAGGGGCATTGAGCGACATGGTGCTCAATGTCGTTACGGGTCCCGCACCACCCGACGGATATAACAAAGAATTAGGCCTTTAGACTGAAAATTTCCTCAATGAATCTAATAACAAAGACAAGGATAATGAAACGAGGGTTATTATATTTTACCTAGATCTAACAATTTTATAAATGGTTGAGTAGATCTCTCGCAATGAGCTTTGGATGCCTAGACTTGGTGGAGGGTTTTCTCCACAAGCTCTCCACTCAGTCTCTTTGCAAATGACAAATGATCTTTTCACCATGGTAATTTTCATTTTATAACACTTTGGGTGATAAAAAATCCTTTTCCACATTGATACAAAGTAAGTGGGTTTCATTTATTTATTTTTTAAAAATAAGCTTATTGCTATTTTTTATGCCATTTTTAATTCAAATTGACCCTGACATCTAGTTTACATGTGTTTGACAGGATCGAGACTTTTTTACAAATATGGAGATGTCCACTGAACATGAAGTACGTTTTCTTAAAACTGGCATATAGGGATAGGTTTTTTCCTTGCATCCACATTTTGCATTATTAACCATCCATTTTTTCTTCACATGCCTTAGGTTTGATCTTGTTAGGTTGCGACATTATCCACTCCATTTTTGTACATCATAACCTACACGATAGTGCCTACCCTTCATGGGCACCCTAGTTAGCACCCATATTATCATCCAGTTCCCATGTGATTCCCCATAGGCCCAAGAGTCCTCCTATAGCCTCCTATGATTTGATGTTGAGCCTCATTTCCCTCTCTTCATCTATGTTTTCGCCACATCTCGTGGGGGGTTCCCAATTTTTTTATGTTGCTTAATGATTGCCTCTACATTTGTTGCTTACATCATATATCTCATCGTTTCACTATCGTTGGATCAGATCCCACTTACTGCTACTGTAGTATCCTTTGACCATCCACCTCTTGCATTATTTGGCATCCTTTTTGCATCCCTCTATCCACGGAGAGAACAAATGCTAAGAGTGCATCTCACTTGCTAGTATCATTTGCATTCATCTTGCTTAGGTTGGTTCCATGCTGATCTGGATTTTATGAGCAGAATGGAGATTATTAACATGTTCTTAACAAAAAATAACAGAGATACAGTAAAACTGGTTTTCTATTCAATAACAAAATAAGCTGAAACTGTAAAATGCAGCGAAAACAAGCCTGTTGGAATGGTGGCGGCTTATCTCTGAGAAGAGATGTGACGGCTGCGCGCATTCGCAAGAAGAAGATTACAATGAGGATATGAAGGAATTTTTACAATAAACAAGAATTCCCAAAACCCTAGACATCCAAAAACCTAACCCTAGGAGATGAAGCGCCAAAAGTCATGTGGGCCCCGTTTGGGTAAGTTAGTACATCAACTTCCCGGGGTCGTAACGTTTGCATACGATCTCTGTTTTAGGCGTGTGATAGACCATTGGAAAGGTATTGTCGAGGAGATTCATTTTGGGGGATCAATCATGCCTTCAGCTATCATCGAGGAGCTCAATCCCAAAAAACCTTCATTTAGGCCCTCAAAATGGCCCCGAAAGTTAAAACTGCTAAAAATAGTAAACTGCCAAAATTGTCAGGTTGGAAAAGGTGGGTGGCCACTGATATCCATCTGGATCACATGGGCTTGGAACATAGGAGCATATTTTTAAGCCACTCATTCTCTTTAGAAGAGTAAAATTTTATCTCTTTTTTGGACTCGTAAAAGGACACGAAAAAGATATTATTGAGTATACTGAATGAAAAAGACACTCCCAAGCTTACTTTTATCTCTACTTCATGCTCGTTAAAACATGAAGGAGACACTTAAAACCAAAATGAAAAAAAAGAGGGGTTTTTTTACCAATGGTCTATTCTCAAAATTGCAGCGTCAGTCGAGTCGCCCTTGAACATGGCACCTGTTTGAGTCCTCATCATACAATTGGGTTTTAACTTTCCTACGAGTCGTCCCAATAACATGAGTCAGAGATAATCCTCTGGTTACCCTTCCAAGCATCATGAAGAGTGATTCAATGCCTCCTACGTTTTTTCACTATATTTTTCAAGATCTTGGGTCTTGCTACCAAGTCACCATTGTGTCATGCTATATGTTCAAGGGAAGTTTAAACCTGAGTCGACCATCTCTTGTTTTGTTGATTTTCCACGTTGGCCATCTTTGTGTCAGATGTATGTTGTGATACTCTCTCTTCACATCATCTTTCAGTGTATGTTTCATGTAAATTGATGGGAGATACATTAAGGCCCCCCTTTGATGGATCTATTCCTATCAACTTTAGCACATTATTGTTGGCCCTCGACCAAGTTTTGGGGAAAATTTGGTCAGTTTTGGCCCAATACGGAATTTGACACATTGGTCAAAGTAGGAGCATTGAGGCACAACTGAGATCGTGGATCTCACCTATTTTGAGGGCTATGTGGACCCAGTAAGGGGTCCCCTAGGTTTTGTAACGGGTTTATGGGATGTTGTCCCATGGATTTTCCCCATGTTTAGGCCTTATTGTAAGATTTTGTAAAGTGTAAATAAAGAGGAATGTATTGTAGAAGTAGTAGATCAGTGTGCGAAGGAATGTATGTGGTTGAGGCTTTGTGGTCGACTGTGATTTTTTAGACTGTGCTTAATGCTCATGATGCTCAGTGTGGAGTAGGTGCTAAGTTTCTTTATAAGAGATTTTGGCTCTGTGCATTTGACCTAGTTTTGGAAGGTAAAGAAGGAGGATATAGTGCTTAGTGCAAATATCTCCTGTCTTGTGCGAAGTTCGAATCTGTGGATTAGTGCACATGAGTGATTGGATGTAATATTTTGGCGAATAATAAAGAGGTGAAGTAGTTTGTGGACGTAGCCCCAGCCTAGCGTGAACCACACATATCTGGTGTCTCATGGTTTGCTTTGTGCGGTGTCATTTCTGTTATACATTTGCTTAGTGATTTGATTATGATGTGAATGAATATATAGTTTCTTGCTTGAGTACTTTACTTATGTTAAAGGGTAAATGAATGCTAGACTTAACTCACAGTGCTAAGTGCTAAGTGCTCAGAGTGCATAATCACTTGTTGTTACTACACTTATTTGTCTTATATTATGCTCTATGGTGTTAATGAGGTTAATAAACTAATGCATGTTCACTTCCTAAGTGTTAACAAAATATTCTGCAAAGTGCTCTTATCACTAATTCATGTCCCAACCTAGTTACAGACACCTGCGTCCTGTAACCCCCCCTGCTTCTACCTTGGGTGAGACTTTGCCCCCTTCGCAGGTGTTGCCGAAAGGGCTGGTAGTAGGGGTTTTTTTGGTGCGCTATTAAGCGTTGAACCCTAGGTCTGCCCCTATGCCAACAAATGGTTTTGTTGTCGGGAATGAAACTGTGATTGTCAGGACCTAAAACTGTGATTGCTAGGAACTGAGGTAAAGAAAAAGAAAAGCTCTGTGTATAGGTTTGTTGCTGAAGTGTGCAGTACTCTACTTGACATGCGAATCTTTGTGCCAAGAAAGTAAGTTGTTCTGAAGAAAAGAGGTAATATTCTAAAAGAGGCAATATTTGTGCTTTGGTAAGAGAAACATAAGTGAATGTTTTTTGTTTTGAAAGCATGAATTTAAGTATGTTTAATAGATTTTGTCCTAGTCTGAAGGCTAGGGCGCAGTTGAAAGAAAAAGTTGATTTGAGTAAATTTAATGGAAATGAAGAAAGATATGTTATTCCTATGCATAGAAAGAGTTTTTGGACTAATAAGTGGATGAAAGAACCTAGAAAGATTTTTTGCAGATTGCAGGTCCAACACTATGATCCTAGGGGAAGTGCACAGTACAGAAAAGATTGGGGAACATTTAAGAGAAAAAGAGGATTGACTTTGTGTTATAATTGCAGAAGAACGGGACATATTGCTAAGGAATGCCCTGAGGTAGGCCCTATTTGTCTTTGTTGTAAGGTTGTTGGTCATAAGGTTGAGTATTTTCCAAGGATTATTGCTAAAGTTGAAGGGAGGGACATAAGAAAAGAAAATTATGAAAAGATTCAAGAGACTAAGGGTATGTTAGAAAGTCATAAAGAGAAAATGTCAGAGGAAGTTCAGACTATGTTATTATAGTTGTAACAAATGATGGATGTTCTTAAAGATGTCAGTTTACCAGAAATCCCGAAAGAAAAACAACGCATAAGTGTAAGAATAAAATACTTCAACATAGACTGTATAGTCTTGGATGAAGAAACACAAGTGAATATTATGACAGAAGAAAGTTTGGAAGTTTTGGGAAAGCCTATTGTGGTACCCTCTTTAGGGAGGATATGCTTGTTTAAGGGAAAGATGATAAATTTATGTGGAAGGGTAACTACTATACCTATTATTGTTCATGGAACATTGACTGAAGAAGAATTTGAGGTCATTAGGTTTGTTGAGGAAAACACCCCTTTCCCACTTTTGCTAGGTAAGACTTGGATTGAGAAGGATCAGATCAAAAGGAAAGCACAGGAAGAAGCTATAGAAAATAAAAATCAAGAATTAAGGGATCTCATAGCTAGGAAAATAGACCAACTAAGAGAAGAACGAGAGATTAAGTCGAAGGAACAAAGCAAAGTAACAACGCAGGAGGGACAGAAAGAAGAATAATCAACTATTAAGGTTGAAAGAATGAAAGAAGGCTTGATGGACCTATCTATCCAAGAGAGAAGTGTGCCCACTGTTGGCACGAATTTGATTAGACCAGGGTCCTTCTCAGGTTACCAACAAAAGGTATCGTGTAGTCTAGAGCGTTGACATTTTCATCTCCTTCGAAGAGAAGAAGTCTCACCTGAAGTGCTGTTGAGACAGATAGATAGGGAAGGGTAGGGAAAATACTAAAGAGGATCCATAGATCGTTCAGAACTCATTCATGTTATTGCGCAAGAGACAACATCATATCTTAAACATCTAACTGCAAGAATTGAACCTACTTACATTATGAACAACGATTAAGCATAGAACCCTTAAAAAAAACTCATAAACCATAAAGGAACAATGTAATGCATAAGTAAACATACAAAGACACATCATATTTTGAAAATTTGGTTCTCCTTCATATTAGATTCATGATCTTTGCTTCATTATAGACTCAGAGTTACAAAGAAAGGTTCAGTACAGACTCTGGCTTGTCTCTTTTCGACTTACAACAAGTTTCAACAACTAATCCCAAAACCTTGGGTCACTATGATAGACATGACTCAACCCAACTCTAATCCAACCAACGAATTGAACGAACAACAACAACATCACCAACCCTTTTACAATTATATCCAGCCCTATATATAGCTAGTTTGTGTCTTCCTTCTCAGCTTACGTGCTTCCTTGTTCTATTGCAGCCGTTTGTTGCTTAGTTGGCATTGCACTAGCTTCCGCAACTGCTTTTCTATTACTCTTTCTTCCAGCCTATGATGAAGTTTGCGCGACTCATGCTTAATCAAAACTTGCAAAATTCTTACCCAAAAATGAAGGGCCCAATAGGCTTCGACCACAATCCTTGACTCCTCCTCAAGTTAAGCACTTGGTTCTTTCACATCCTCCAAGAGAAACTGTTGTTTCCCTTGTCCAACTTTTCTTCTTCTTTGAGATCTTCTGTTTGTGCCTTTTCTTTCTTTGCCTCCTCAAATGAAGGGATCAATTTTGGTACCAACTCTAAGGCTTGGTGCTTTACTCCTTGAAAGATTTCAACCTTATCCAACCATTTTCGGGCGAGGAGTGATGCCTCTGCAAGAAACTGTTGTGTTGTCTCTTTTCTGTACTCCTTTGGCTTAGCTGCAACCAACGAGTTCCACTCGGAATCTACTGTTGTGTCGAATTGATGCATTTGCATGTAGGTTGTCTGAATGACTGGTCAAAATTTGTGCAGCTCTTTCTTGGCTATGGACTATGCCTCGTAGAGTGTATTCAACTCATTGTCGGCCTGTTGAATTTGCTCGAACTTTTGTTGTTGCTCCATAGGGTCCATTGTTGCCACAACTTCTTCATTCAACACCTGGATCTTTGTTCACACTTCCTCTAAGAGTTGATTATGTCGAGTGATGATGCCCATCCAATCGCTGACTTCCTTAAATATTTTGGTGCAGTCTGTTGTGTGCTTGTGCAGTGCATCTCGGGTATTGTTTCCTTGTAGTATTATCTTCTGCATCTGTTCTTGCAGCTGTCGAGGTTGTTGCTCTTCTTCTTACTGGTATTGTTGTAACTTCTCTTATATCTACTCAGTGTGAGTAGCGAGCTGTTTCCATGCTTCTTGTAACAACTTGATCTGTTGTTCTGGCTCGCTTATCTCGCTGGCTTCGGGTAGATCGGGCGCAACCTTCCGGATCTCCATCCAGGCTTCTGCAAGTTTTTCTTGCACTTTTTCCAGTTTTCCATGGAATTGGATTCTATCATGTTCTTCCTGCGTTCGACATACTTGCGCAACAAGATGTTCTTTCTTGGTAATTTTGGCTGATCTCTCGGCTTCCTGGAGCCCTTGCTCTAGTTGGTCTATGGAGGCTCTAATTAGTCCAAACAACTGTGACACTGGCCACTATACTAGGTATGTAGATGATAGAGCTACATCAGTGGGTGCTCCTGTCTGTAGAGGGAGTCCGCTTGCCATTGAGTGGTTCGAACAGGTTTCTACCTCCTCGTCCATTGGTGGCACTAGTACGATCCTCAACCTTAGGTATGTGGGTAAAAGCTTCAGAACCTTGGTTCTGGTTATGCAGAGATGCATCAATTCTACACATTGTTGGGGGTTCTGGAGGACTTGCTCCATTTGTGCTCACATAGCTATCGTATCCGGCTCCGTTGTTGAGTTTGGCTCATTGTGCACATCTGGTATCTCCATATCTTCTGGTACTTCTACATCATGCGTCATGGTTTCTTGGGAATTATCACCCTTGGGTGGTGAGGTGATTTGTTGGTTACAGTCGGGTTCCAGCTCTTCTCTACTTCGGGCGGATTCCTCCTATGCTGAAGACTTAGGTTGTTGTTCCTGGTTGTTCAGATTCAGAACATCCTGCATCATGCTCTGCCCAGTTTTGGGGTCAGGGTCAGGAACTTTTGATTTGGGATTGGGGGATTCTCTGGCTATCCATGGGGGTTGTCATTCCTCTGTCTCTGGGTGGTTGAGCTGCATCAGCTCTGAGGTTGTGGTCTGATGTGGAATGGCGGTGAGGAGGTTTGGTAATTGGAGTGGTGGGGGTTGTTCAATGATGAGTGTAGCCAAAATTGTTTTAGGCTCTGGGTCATCCTGAATATCAATGAAAGTGGTGATTTTGGTTGTGGTGTGGGTGTGGGGAGCGGTAGATGCAAGGGGTTGTGGGTTCAGGGGTTTGTTCGGGGAAACCCCTATTTTGGGATTCTTCAAGAATGGTTCAGTACCAATCACAACGCCCAAGATCTGGTTAAACTGCGCACCTGATAGCATGACATGGTCTGGCAGTTGATGACGACCCGATCGTTTCCTCTGCTCCAACTGTTGTGTCTCTTCTTCCTCCTCGGAGTCAGTCTATACCAGAGTGTCTAGCTTCTTCAGCTCAGGGCCTGAGCTCGATCCCTCTCCTGCTTCCTTGTATTTTTTCTTGAGAAGCTCGACAGGAAAAATGTAATGCATTCCTGATTTACACGGGCTATGTTTAACTCCTGGCCATGACATGACCTCCTTATCAAAAAATTCCTCATCCAAATAGAATGGTAGTGGCCATGTGTGGAAATGTTCCCAGCTGGTATGTCTCAGCCAAACGCATGTGTTATGCCAGTTCATGCTGAAGGCGATATTCCTTGTGTTATTATTGAGGATCTCCTGCAGGATGCATGACCTCTATGTTGCGTCTATTATAGAATTATACCATTTGTAAAATGTTGTGTTGTTGAGTGCTGTGTTCTCCGAGTCTGGTCTGGACTGCCATGGATCGAACATCTTCGCTAGGCACCCTTTATCTAGTATTTTCGGTTGTCTTCCTACAGGTGACTTCCATTTGAGAATTGTGAATGACACAAGTAGGTATCTAGAGGTAAATGTGCCTCCCTTATCTTGTGCCTCCTCGCAAGCTACTAGTAGTTCCTCTAGCAAGAAACTACACCAATTGAACACTGCTCCCTGTGTGCAGAAGTCGGTGAATGATAGTGCATCTAAAGTGAATTCTCCCTTATAATAAGACCGCATAACCTTGCTGGCTATGATGTAATAGCTAGTCCGGACTGTTTCAGGCAGTATTGGTTCAATGACTGCTGTGCACCCTCCTCTCTTTGTGTTAAACTTCTTGTACATGCTAAGCTTGCCTTTCTTCTTCCCATGCTTGCTGGGGCCCTGAAATCCCTTCGACAAATCCTCTCCTTCAGAGGATATTCCAGTAAGATGTTGGATATCTTTTGCATGGATTGGATACCTCTTATCCAACCATAGACTTATGTCGTGCACTCTGCTTATCAAAAATTTTGTGCAGCGCGCAATTTTTTCGGTCATGCTAAAGACTGGTAAGTCACTCAGGTTCATGATGGTGGAGTTAAATAGGTTGATGAAATCCTTTTTCGGTATAAAGTTCATATCTCTGGTTTCATCTAGAGCTAACTCCCAAAAGATGTCTGGGTGCATCTGTGGGAACAAGGTTGAATCCGTGAGGTCACGGTCGAGTAGCTTAACGTGCTCTACCTTCCCTTTGAGGTCACCTATGATCTCGACCTGGGGGTCATAGAGCTCATTTGGTACTACTTTTTTAGTCATGGTGCTACGACTTTCTGTGGCTCTCGACATTAGTGCTTCTGTGAAAGTTAAAAACTAGGGATACGTTTACAGCTTTGGCAGTGGTCCTAACTGGTTTGCACGAATGAGTTCGGAAATGGCTATGCTCGTTTTAGAAACAATACATTCTCAGCTGAGTTCTGAGAGTCTTATGTCTGGCTTAATGGGTAAGTTTTATAAATAACTACTCCTCATCATGACCGTATAGACGCAACAGGTTGTGAGTTGTCCGACGGGACAATTTGATGAAGGTAAATCCTATTGGGCGATCTTGGTATTTACTCATTTGAGTGGAATAGGGACGTGGCCAAATTGAGACCTTTCTGTTTGTCAGGTGGGTGTCCCGGTGCAAACTTCGATGGCATATTGGCATAATACGGCTTTATGGCTTAATGTGCGACAGTCGGGGTATCAGAATGGTAACAAAGGTTGTGATTAGACTGGTTTTGCATGGCCTTTAACTTAGATTGGATTGGGATTCATGGTTCCTCCGACCACAAAGGTTGTCCTTGTTGTCTTTAATGATTGTCATTAATGGACTTTCTCATGCTTCAGGTTCTATACTGCTGAGTTGTTAGCTCTGTATAAACCAACACTTTAAACAAAACAAATGAACTATGTGTTATGGCGCAACAGTGCGCACATGGACATTATTAATTGAATTTACAAAATTTCAAAAAGAAAATGAAACTCAAATGTAGCTATTGTACAAGCTTCGTCGGACTCAAGCGATTTTCCTTCTTCTCAATTTTGATATAGGTAGGGCTTCAGGCGAGCACCATTCACCCATCCTGGTCATAGCACACCATCCAATTATGCGATTGAGACTACTCGTGATGGTCGGATCTCCGTAACTAGGAAGGGTCCCAACCAATGCATACACAACTTGCCAGGATGCTTCTGGTATCGGTTGTCATAGAGTAACACTTTGTCCCCTTGTGTAAATACCTTGGTCTTAATGTGTCAGTCGTGCCAATATTTTTGTCTTGCCTTTTCAATCAACTGATGGAAGTTTGCTAGAAATATGGTTTCTTCGAGTTCTTGTAGCTCTGCAAGTCTCTGCGCCACTGATTCTTCATCTGTCATATGTGTGGATTGTGAAATATACAGACTTGGAATGATGAAATTTGCGGGCACCACTGCCTATTTTCCATAAACAAGATGGAATGGTGTGTATCTGTGGAGTTTCTTCATGGTTGTCCTGTAGGACAATAGTACCGCTAGAACTCTATCATCCCAGTCCTCTCGTTTTGCGCAATAGACCTTTATTAGTCCCTTTTCTAGGATTTTGTTGAAGGCTTAGACTATTCCGTTGGCCTGTGGGTGGTATGGACTGCTCTTGTGATTTTGAATCATAAATTATGTTGTAAGTGTTGCTATAGTGCTGATAATGAAATGAATACCTTGATCACTGGTTAGGCTCCTAGGACATCCGAAGCGAGTAATGATATTTTCGAAAATGAACCTGGAAGCAATATCTGTTGAACAGTCCTGTACCGCTACTGCTTTTGCCCAACAAGTAAGGTAGTCAGTTGCGGTAATGATGTACCTTGCCTTTGAATTCTTAGCTATGGGGTTTATTGGCCCAATGAAGTCAACTTCCCATTTCTCAAATGTCTGTAGCGCTCTAACGGGTTGTAATGGAAGTTCATCTCAGCGTGACGGCTTGCCCACTCTTTGACAAACATCACATGATCTGGCATATGATTTTGCATCTTTGAAAAGTGTTTCCCACCATAGTCCTTCCTGTAGAACTTTCTGTGTTCTTTCCTTTCCTCCTACATGTCCTCCTGAAATTCCACTATGGCATTCCCAAAGTATATCATGCCTTTCATGATCTAGGACACATCGTTTGAGGATGTTGTCTAGTCCTAGTTTATACAATTTCCTGATGATCAACTAATAATCTGCTGCTCTAACGACCATATGGCATTTCTGGGTTGTGTATTATGTTTCGAGACAGACCCCTATACTGAGAAGATTTCTATGTCCTCCAGATATTCCAGTATGGCCTCGATCCTGAATAAATATGCATCTGGGAGATGGTCATCCATTGCTCTGCCACTTTCTCTTGAATCTAACCTAGATAGATGGACGGGTCTGACGTTGCATCATCCTATCTTGCTGATGAATTCAAAGGAAAATTCTTGAAATAACAACAACCATATGCAAATTCTCCCTTCCAACACAATTTTGTTAACTAGGTATTTTAATGCTTAATGATCAGTAATGAATTTGAAATGAGACCCTAATAGATAATGTCTAAATTTCTATAAATCATAGATCATGGATAAGCCTTCTCATTCTGTCATTGTGTAGTTGTGCTCTGCTTGCGACAACTTCCAAATCACAAAGTATATAGGGTGATCCATAGCTCCATCTCCAGGTTGCGTTAAGATAGCCCCTAAGGCAATTCTTGAAGCATCCACATGCACATGAAATTCCTTCTCCCAGTTTGGGAATATCAAAATTGGTGTTGTAATGAGTTTCTCCTTAAGTGTCTCAAATGCTTTGTCACATTAGGGAGTCCATCAGAACGTTTCAGCCTTTCTAAGGAGGTTTTCCAGAGGTCCAGTAATGTTAGCATATCTTCGGATGAACCTGCGATAGTAACCTGTGTGTTCAAGTGTAGAGTGTAGTTGTTTAGCACTCGTAGGCGGAGGAATATTCACAATGACCGTAACTTTAGCTGGGTCTACCAATACTCCTTTTTGGTAGACTATGTGGCCCAACAAATTTCTATGTGGCACAGAAAAGATACATTTCCTGAGGTTTAATGAGATCTGTAACTCTCGACATTTATCAAGCATTATCCTTAGCAGTGCTACATGGTCCTTAAGCAGGATATATATTGTCCAATCATCCATATAGACTTCTATGAACTTATGAATGAACTCTCTAAAGGTTGCTATCACAATCCTAGAGAAAACTGCAAGAGATTTCTTTAAACCAAATGGCATCACATTGTATGCAAAATATCCCCATTCGGTAATGAAAGTGGTTTTTCTCTTGTCCTCTTCAACAATCCTAACTTGACAGTATCCTGAAAATCTGTCTGTAAATGAGTATGCTTCCTTCCCCGCAACCTGTTCTAGGAACTCATCAGTAAAGGGTGTTGGGAAAGGGTCATGCAAACATGCATAGTTGAGGCTTCTGTAGTCCACACAGACTCTAATATCCTCAGTGTCTTTTTTTCTTTGAATGACTATCGGGCTGACCCATTCTGCTTCTTCTACCAGAAAAATGAGACCTTCTTCTAACATCTTATCAATCTCCTTCTTGACTTTCTCTTTTACTCTTGGGTTAAGATGGTATGGCCTATGTCTGACATGCTTGGATTCTGGTTTTAACTCAATCTTCATTTCTCCCATTACTCCTTTGATTCCCTTTAATTCTGAAAAAGTCTTTGGGAACAAATATTCGTATTCCCGCAGTAAACTCTGTATTTCCTGACTGGTTTTCTCATCCCAGTAATCTCCCACCACAACTATTTTGGGTTTCTCTTCAGTCCCTATGTTAAGTTTATGCAATTTCAAAGGGTGATTGTAGGAACTATCAGTCTGGCTAGGTATGGTGTTTTGGATTTCTCTATTCCCCTTGGTCTCTTTGATGGATAGGTTTCTCAGTTATTCTAATTCGTCTAGAATTTCTGAAGATTTGCTAATCTGGTAGCATTCTATAGGATTTTCAATCAAGGGTAAGTGGAGTTTACTCTGAAGTTCTTGATTATGCTTGGGACACACTACAAAGTTTGATTTGTTATCACTTTTGGTTGTAAAATGAAGTTCTTTAATCTTTTGTAGGACTAGTTCAAGCTCAGGGTACTTAATTGTGAATGAGAAGTCTTTGAAAAATTGAGCTGCCAGTATCTGCCAATCACAGGTCTGTCATCTGGTTTCCTCATGTATAAACCAAGCTTTCAATATTGGGCCTAGAGAATGGGGGAATACTTGAACCCAGAAGTAAGAGGGTATCTCCGCAGCCTGCCACTGTGCCACGCACTCTTGAATGTGTATCCTAGGGTCTGATTCTTCGTTGAACAATTGCGCAACATGGATATCCATCTGCATTTTTTATTCTAACTACTCCCTATTCTAGAACCTATACTTGAGATCTTGCTTCACCTCATCCCAAGTTCTGAGTGTGGCTTTATGAGTAGCCCACCATCTGGTGGGGGTGTTCTGGAAAGCTATATCTAGTACTGAGATTCTTTGATCTTCTCCCACAGTTTCTTCCATATTCTGCAAAAAATTGTTTAGATTTGAGGTGCCATAGTATACTAGGTGTTCTATGACTTCGGTCCCAACCCATCTGGTCATTCTGATAGTTGCGCATCTTCTTGAGAATCTTTCATGCAAACCTTGTTGCCAACTATCAAAATCCAATTCTGAATCTTCGTCTGCTGACTGTATACTTTTCCAGCTTACTGATCCATCCACAGTGGGGTTTATATAATCATTTCTTGTCCCATCTATTACAGTGTACAATTGGTCTAGGTCTTCTCCTTCCATATTATTGTCTATTGGTTCTGTGTACATGGGTCCTACACATGGATACAAAGGTTGAACTACCTTGATTCCCTCAGCTTCAAAAGTCATGGTATCTTTCTTTAAGTCAATTACTGCATAATTGTCATAGGCCCAATCAATTCCAAGTAGCACAAGGTAGGGGTCCTTGTCTCCCATGATCTCAATGAATTCAAAGTCAGCCACTGTTTTTACTCCTACTACATCGATTTCCACGTTCTCCAGTCTTCCTATGGGAAAGATATAGTATTGGTTTTCCATTCTTAACTGAATTAGGGAATATGTCAGTTTTAGTTTTCCTAATGCTTCCCAGGTATTCTTGGGAAGAATGTTCACATCTAACCCTAGTTCCAACATGATGTCATTAATTTTGAAGTCAACTAACTAGGCTACCAGTCGGAATTCTTTTCCGGTTCTTACTTTTCGTTGTTAGACTCTCTAAGTACTCTTCTCAGGAAGGTTATCCTGAATCCTTGCTTCTGAGGTTTCTTCATTCCCTAAGACTAGGTACAACACATTGCACAACTTCTCTGTCAGTTGATCATTCCCCAGAATGTCAAAGAATAATTGAAACCAAAGTCAACTACGTTTTGTGGTTGCCCAGGTTGTCTTGGTATGCCTACAGGGTTTTTGGGTGTAGAGGGTGAAGCAGGGACTTGTGCCACCTTAGGGTATACAACCAACTGAGGGGTTTCTCTTGCATTTCATGATTAGGAATATTCTGGAATACTTCTATGGCATCTTTAAAGAACAATTTTTGATTTTGGGGGTCGTACCTGTCTTCGCTCCTCCTCGAGTGACGATGTTAAGGTTTAGAAATTGTCCCTTAGAAATCCTCTTGATATCTGAACTGATAAGGTTAGTTCCTCTTTGTTGTACTTTGTCTTCCCACTTTGCAATTATCTCTGGGCAGTCTTCAGTTGCGTGTTCGTTGGTTCTGCAGTGAGAGCACCATGGTTGCCTTGGATGAGGGAAATATTTATCCAAGTGACCCTGTTCATCACAGTTGTAACATTTGCTCGGTCCTCTTCCTCCAGTTATTCCTCCTCTGAAACAGTGAAATATCCTCCAGCTCCACCTCCTTGACCTCATCCTGGTCCCTGAGGGTTTTCATTTACCCTAAATGTTGTTCGGTCTAGCATGTCCGCAAGAGCATCCAACCCTCTACATTGATTGGTAGTATGCGTGGTGGATGTGCAGAACTCGAAGTGTACTGTGTTTGGTACTGTCGAATATTTTTGCATGATGGGGCACTATCTTGGTCCATGCCTGTGGATTCGGCAGATCTCAGAATATTCCACGGATGGTGCTTCTTGGCCTCCTGGGAAAGCATGATATGGGGTGGGATGATGGAATGGTGGGTTCATCGATACTTGCACAACTCCTCCCGTGGGTCCTGGTGGGGTTACCATCAGATTCTTAGGAGGTTATAGCCCCCTTACTTGTGGAAATTCATTCACCAAATGACCTTCCATATAACATCCAGTGCACCAAACCTGTGGTCGTCCTAGTCTGGGTATCGTCAACTCTTGAATCTTTTTGGTAAGTGTTGATATTTGCCCTTGTATTTGCGCTAGATTCACATCTACTGGGGGTTAGGTTACTCTCAAACTCCCAGGGTACCCCTACATGGCTTCAAACTTCATAGATTGTTCCAAGGAATTTGTTAACATGGCTATTCGTTGTTGCGTTAGCGGAATCCGAGTCAGGGGTAGCAGTCCCTGAATGTACCACTCCCTTTGATGTTCTTTGTGGATTGGATGTGCCAACCTCCCTATGGAATCTTTGAACTTTTGGCTGTACTCCCAGGCTGATTCGCCTTCCCTCTGTTGGATCTCACACAACTCAAACAAATCCTGTTGTTGTGACCGAGGCATTTTGAACTCTACTATGAACCTTGTCCGTACCTAGCCAAGTGTGAACGCTTGAACTTGCGTCCCTGACACTCCTGGTTCAATGATCTTCATGTACCACTTGAGAGTGTGACCTCTCAAGGTAGTCTGGAACTCAAACAACTTATTTTCATCCAGAGTCCCTCTGGATCTCCATATTGCTTCACACAAGAACCAATGTTGTTCAATGTCTTCGTCTCCCTTACCCCAAAATTCTGGGTATCGGGCAATTGAACCTCCCACATGGCTGGCCATTGTTGATCCTATTGTTTGTATCAATATGAACCCTAAATGTCCTACTTGCGATCTACCAGGGGATCCCAATATCCTCCATGTACTCACACTTCCTAGTTGTGACTGGTTAGCTAATTGTACTGGAACAGAAATTGCATGAGAAGGTAGTGTCGAAATTACTACTTATATAGAAGGAACTTCAGGTATGGGTGATGTTAGTGATTATTTTTGTCTTAGGTGCAAAAGCACCCAGGTCTGCAGGTTGCTCAGGAAGTGCCCAAGCGCAGCACGGGAGATTCCATGTTTTTCCGGTAGCAAGGCAAGCGAGTGGGAAAAATAGCGTTGGCAGCATCCAAGATCTATTTACAAAGCAGATCGACGATCATCGGGTTTTCAGAGCTACCGAGTTGCCCGAGGTTTAGCGCAAGAGGGAGCACCAATAGTTCAAATCGGATTTGGGTCATCCGATCCAACCGGGACAGGTGGCAGCCTGTCGACGTATCAGGTATCAGGAGTCAGGAAGCTCTCCGTCCATTGCACTTGAAAGTGTCGATCAGCGAAACTCCGAAGCTCCTTTTGAACTAAGCTCAGGATCTCAGTGCCAGGTCATATCAAGCGAGTGGGTGAAGGGGGGGAAACCCCTTTATAATAGCAAA
>JASDQU010101417.1:128736-141876 GCA_032191745.1 Picea mariana | reverse complement strand
ATGCTATATTGATGTTTGGTTCTTAACATTCATTTAGGGTTTCTAGATCAGTGACCGTATGTTTCAGATATCTCTCCCTATCGATTCTGATCATTTTCCTGTATCCCTTAAGTGGTAGCCAAAGGTGTGCCTAGTATGTGCTAAAGTACCCATTTAACTTCTCAGACCAATCTTTACTTAGTAATAACCCATAGGCCTCTGGGATGTCTACCACGATGATGTCAATCACTTGCACAAATTTAGGATGTGTCGCTATTATGATCATTACATCCCTGAGTTCCCCCATGACTTTGACCTAGGTCCTGTCTAGCTGTATCACATGTTTGTCCCTCTGTAGAGGAATGACATTTAATTTTTTGCATATTGAAAAGGGCATAACGTTGGAAACTGCTCCTGAATATACCAAACAATTATGGAGATTACTGTTGAAAACTTTGAACGTTAGGAGGAAAGGTGGGACAAAAGCCTTCCCTTTATTATCTTCTGAACAGGTATTCACAGTTGGTTTATTTACTAGGTCTGTAGGAGCTAGATTCCTTTCCTGACCATTTCCAGTTGTACGGTCTTCTACTGAGTTCAAAGATTGTAGCAGGAAGTCCTTCTACTGAGGGATCTTGCACACATCCATGACTGATATGTTCGCCCTTAACTTCTTCAAATCTTCAACTACGTTGTAGTCAAGTTTGGGTGATTCTCGGGTATGGATGCTTGTAGGTTTCCTACTAGGAGAAAAGTGTGTTTTCGAGGGATCGGGGAATGTCTTATCTCTTGAAGTTTGGGTATCAGTGATGTCTTTTGAGATAGGTGGACCTTTACTACATGTCTGCACCACTGATACCTCGATGGGTGGTTCTTGAGACTCAAACAGGTCGTTGGAAGGCATGATCAAGTTGGGATCCCATATCAGCATGGATGTATCTTGTGGTGGATCAACCTCCTCCTGATCATCAATATTTATAAATAAACTACTCAATCATTCAATTAGGGAGACTTCATCTAGAAACTTATTGGCCATCAAATTCATGGCGTGCACCCATTGAGGTCAATCTCTTTTGGAGTGGTCTTCTTGATGATACATACAGAAAGAATCATATACCACATTCCCTAGATCTATATTTAAGTTGGCTAGGGGAGGTTCAATCGCCTTGAATGATAGGTTCCTTTTAAAGAAAGGGTTGTACAACCTTTGGCCTTGGTTCCCTTCCCCTACATTTCTCTTCATGTCTATGATCTCGTTTGATAGTTTCTTAACCATGCGTTGTAGATATTCTATGTCTCCATTACCTTTGTCGGGAATCTATTCTAGTTGTTTCCCCGGTGGTCTAGCCAAAAGGAGTCCTCTCCTAGGGGGAGGTTGAGATTCTTTATTAACCAATGAAACCTGGCCTTCTTTACACCCTTTCATCTACAATTCTATCGTTTTGTCTTCTTTGAAATTCTCAGCTAGGGTTCATTTAGAAGCCCTTTTATGAACATGGAAATGGAAGCTGGGAGAGTATTAGCGTAAACTTCGATTTGCAATTCCTGAGTTGGCTTAGATTTGGGTTGGAACTTTTTCAAGATAGTCATGAATCTTTGGTTGAATTCTTTGACCCTTTCTTTCGAACTCATGGTGGTGGCAAACAACTTGGCCATCAAGGCTCCCGTAGTAGTTTCTTTGAAAAATTTGTCTAGAAAATCTTTCTAGAACTTCATCCAACTAGTTATAGATCCTATCAGTAGATTGAAATACCACGTGGAAGCCAAATTTTCAAACATATAGGGGAAAATTCTGCATACTACGTCTTCATGTTGGATGTTCATAAGCTTGATCTCTAGTATAAATTCCTTGATATGATCTTCAAGAAATCCAAAGGTTTAGGGATCGAACTTTGGTAGCGACTTCTCTGGATGACGGGGAAGGTTATGAATGGGTATTGCGAGGGCCAAAGAATCTCTAGATAACTAGGATTTATTGTTCAAAGGTGGTTTCCCCCTTTCATCATTATGTTCATTATTGCCTTCCATATCTTCAAACTCTAAGTTAAACTCCTCTTCTTCCAATAAATCATTTGGTTCAGAGACATTGTCAGCTGGTGTTTCGAGTATCAAATAAAGAGGTTCTTTGATTTAGGTAATTGCAAAATCTATTAAGTCTTCTACCGAGTGTTCAAAAACCTCGTCAGGAGTACTAACCATTGGTCTACTTTGTTTTTTTCTTCGAGGGAGTATGGAAGATAAGGACAACACACCGATCTATCGGGCGTAGGCTCTTATGATTCTTTTGAATTGATTTACTTCCTCGTGAGGAAGAGCATAAGGTATTTCAGGGTGAAAAGGTTCTTTCTCAGGCTGGGGTGAGCTACTCGTTCCAGAAGTACTCAGGGTGTTTGGGTTGTCTTGGGATTGACTACCCATGCATGTGGGATGTTTTGAATCTATAGGGTGATTGAAATACTCTGTAGAATATATATCCATCCATTCATTATCAAGCCCTTCTTCTAGTTCCAATTATGTTGATGGATCTTAAATCCCTTGACTCAATAGTAGGAACCAAACCTGTCACTGAGGCCCAATTAGACGATCCGTCCAAATTATCGACGGGCTTTACGTTTTCTTGTGAAGGCTCTTCCTTCAGTTTGGAATATTCTCTTTTGTATATTTTCTCTTGGGTGGGACCAATATGAGATGTAAGCTAGTATAAACCAACTTGGCAATAAAAATGGAATTAAGCTTAACTAAGGGGAAGAGGTTGAGCTTGGGATAACCCACTGCTCAAGCATGTAGATGACAATTTTATACCACAGGCCTAGTACTAATACATTAACCATGTGAGCATCCAATTACTGTCTGAGATACTAACTACCAAAAAGAAAACACATATGCAATGAGATAATGGCAAGAAAAATAATTCATCTACCAGAACCTTTCATCATATAATAACACAACGATTCATCTTCATCATTAAAGAAAAGAACAAAAAAAAATTGCACCAGATAACTTGCCAACATAATTAATTGCTCTTAATCATTACAGCATCATTCATGAAACTGGATAGGAAATAGTTCTTCTCCACATCCAATCACACATGAAGTTGATGAAAATAACTTTTCTTTGGTCCAGAAGGACTTCTCAATTCAAAGAAGCTTCAAAATATTTTTTAATGACCAAAAAGAAAGAGTTCTTGCAACAATCATCGACCTCTAACTAATTGGTCGATTTATTTATTTATAATTTGTTTGGTAGTCAGAGAGAACTTTCCTGCAATCGAGATTGGCATCTCTTAGAAATTACTTACTAGGAAAAACATAGGAAGATGTAAGCGAAGAAAGCCAACTAATGCGTACTTGTAGAGCTTTCCAGTCCCAATTGTTAAATACTTACGCGATCCTAGCATCTTTTTTCTTTTAGAATGACCTGTATCATCTTTGTCTGCATCGCCACTCCCCTTCAGTTTGGATGATTTACATCCGTGCACCATAGCATGGTAGATAAGGTACGGCAGATACGAGCATTGAAGCCATTCCAGAGGTCAATTTCCCCTTGGGGTTTGGAAAGGATGTCAGAGCTCAATGTGTGCTGAAAGTGTGTGTCAAATCCCAAAAGGTCAGTTGTTACAATAAAGGAAGTCGTTAAAAGACCCAGGTTGAGGCAATTTTTTACCCCAGAGGCCATATCACCAAGTGTGTCAACCATCATTCGCCAATAGTGGAGGCTTGGAAGATTAAAGAGATTGGAAATGATTGTACCATATATTCTCTGCAACTCTTATTGGCTACGTTTCACACGTCCTGGATCATATCCGTCATGCAAACATGACACGTTAATTATTAAAATCATCCCGTCATAATGTATGAGTATTCCTTGGCACGTTTCATCTCGTTGCTCTGCTCTACTATAAATCTTAGATGTTTTGTGTTGTTCTATGCATCGGCCGAGTTTGTATACAAGTAGGGATTGTTCTTGCGAGTCCAATTCTTTCAGATCCTATGTCATGGCCCTTCATCTAGTCATGGACATCTAAGAATGCACACACTGTCTCTCCATGGTATCCCCTCAAAACACAAGACGGGGTGCACGAGTCAGTCAGAGTGCCAGCTCTGAACCCCAACATGCATGGGACTCTTTCTTATTGCCATCGAGTTTCTCATAGATTTCAAAAGGAGTTCCTAACTTCTACTCCTAAACAATGTCAGAGCCTCAAGCGAAGGTCGAAGTGGAGAAAATATTTTCTTAAGGACATGGGTTGGAGGCCACACCCTCTCAAAATCCGACACCGCAGAGGAGGGGAAGGCCCTGAAAAAATAAGGAAGTAGGAGGAAGCCACATCTTGACTGAGCTGAGTGCACACTCGGCCGCTGAGGAGTTCATGATGCATGATACCCAGCTAGAGCCTGTTAGGACTACCAGTCGAGGAAGAGATATCTGAATGTGAAGGACAAGGGTATCAGGTTCCAACGTTGAAAACCCCAATCAGTAGTTGGAGCAGGCACAACTTGCCATAGCCGAAATTTATCAAGAAAATAGAGAATTGCGGAGACAACTTGTTGCACAAAACCAGGAGGTATCAACACCACTAAGTGGTGAAGGAAGCACAAATTGGCTCAAGCGGCACCTTTGGGAAGCACAGGATATGATTGTGCAGTTGCGCGAAACGCAAAGGATGATGGAGGGGGAGAACATAAGAACATTGGAAGGCACACGGAGCAGTCCGGGAGAAGGTCTATGTGAAGGAGATACATGATAGGCAGGCCCTTGCTTTGTATTCTCGAAAGTAACGTATGTTTTGATAATTTTCCTTATTTGTTGTGAGAATTTTCATCTTCTCGATGTAATCGTGTCGATTGGCCAAGGTGTTGGTAGTGTTTTTTTGTATGTAACCTAAGCCTGGAGGGAACCTTAATATATGAAATTTCAAAAATATTTTTTCTGAACAAGTTCTAGGCGTAGCAGTTGAAAGCATTATGTTTCCTATTTGCGCGTAAATCTACCATGTTCTTATTCAAGATTCTCGTAATTATGTGATTTTGTAATTACCATTGTCTTGAGTTATTTTGTAAATTAATTGATATTTTCCTTTAGAAACTTCCAGTGCTGAATGATGTCGACGTGGCATTACTAACTTTGGGCTTCTTAAGAGAAGACCTAGAACTCATCTCATGGGTAAGGGTTACACTCGGGGCTTCGTTTACTTTGATCACGCTAAAATGAACTAGATATTATGACCGCCGACGTCGGTGAGTATCGTGAATCAACGTTCAAAAATCAACGTGTAGTTTCTTCGAGGTTTATCGTCCTTCAAAACTCCCGATGTCGAAAACATTTTGGCAGATGGTGATCAATGATATCCTTCCTTTACTCGTGCGATGCTTACTCTCTTCAAAACTTCCCGACACTGACGAGGGTCGGTCATCGATGACATTCTTGCGTAATGCCTGTCACATAATTAAGACTACCAACGCTGATGGAGGTCGAGGCTCAGCTATTTTGGTCCTCTCGAGCGAAATTGGTCATCTCTAATCCTTCCCGATGTCGAATTCCTTTAGCGCGTCAAGGAGAAATTTTGGTTGTCGGTTCTTTAATCAAATGTTAGTCTCTGTTAATTCATGATGATTTTTGCTTGCTCGAACAACTTGGAAAGACTTAAAATGAAAAACATAAGACGAGCAAAAGAAACATTTTCATACTAAGATCAAATTAGACATTCGCAAGAGATCAAGTGGTACCCAAAAAGTGAAATTTGACATAGACTTTTAGGGTGTGTTGAGTGCTCAACAGGTCCCTAGAGAGAAGTGGGAAGGCCCAAGGGACTCTGTACAGTGAAGGGGGAATCCATAACTTGGGTTGTGTAGGTTCTGGGGAACATAGTGGAACCTAGGTTTGGGGTTGCTATGTGTGGACAGTGGAAAACTAGAGGTATGGATCTCTTTGTGGACTCATAGCCTACACGTGGGGGTGGATTTTTGTTGAGAGGAAATGAACAACAATGCCTATGCCTAGGAGTTTCATCCTTTGTGTGTATCCATTTGGTTACTATGCATACAGATAAGTTATATGTTTTGTTATTATTATTATTCCGTTATGCAAATTCATTTATATGGAAGTTGTGTGTTTATTGTTTTCTTGAGAAATTTAATTCATTATTTATTTTGTGTTGTTAAATGCATTTAGAATATCATATCATTCAAATAGTTATATGTGTGTGTGATATGTAGCTGGTAATCTATATAAATTTAATTGACAGTAAATCTTAAAAATTTAATGGGTTTTTGCATGTAATGTTGCTAAGCGAGAGGTTGGGTACATTACAAAGTGGTATCAGAGCTTTTGGTTCAAACACTGGACCTGTATGGGATAAGAATTAGTGTGAGTTTGGGTAAACTTTGTTGTTAAAGAATTTTCTTTGATGAATTTGGGGGAAAACAAAGAAAAATTAGAGTGAAATCCCCAAATTTGTGAGTAAATTTGATTGAAATTTCCTCAGAACCCTCTTAGATATGATACATGGCATCAATATGTAGAGTTGCAGAGTTAAATTCAACTTGGAAGAAAAAATTTCATGTTTTAATGGGCGTTGTAGCATCAAACATAGTTCAGTGAATCGACAACTGAGATCATGTGTGATATCGAGATCAATGAATTATATTCATTGAGATAAATTTAAAAAATTATAAGGTTTCTATCATTTGGAAAGGTCGAGTAGATCAATGGTTGAGATTCATTTCGACAATTGGAAAGAGGAGATAGACCAATGGTTTGGATCGATTTTAGGAGGTTGGGAAGCTGGAGCCGATCAAAGGCTGATATAATTTTTAAATGGTAGATTGATGGTACAAATTCATCAGGATTTTGGTCAAAAAACTCTACGTGTTGGAGTTGGCCAAAGGAGATCACCAATGGTCAATGGTCAGGTCGACCGAATTGGTGAAGTGTTGGTCACCAACAAAATTCATAGATGATGGATGACCGATGGTTTGGTTAGAAAGATTGGAGAAGTGTTTGGTCACCAAAAGGAATCACCGATGGTTGATGGGACAATGGTCGGGTGTTGGCTATTTCAGTGAAGTGTTTCGATCAAGAAAGATAAATCGTCGATGGTCGATGGGCCAATGGTTGGGTGTTGTCCAATTCAACAAGGTGTTCGGGTCATCCAAGGTAAATGGCCAAAAATAGATGAAGGAAAGAGGGTGATGATGTATCATTCCACTTCATCATCCACATTCCATGCCACATCCAAATCCATGTGTCATGCCATGTCAAAAGTTTTCATGTCAGCCAAAAAATGATCAATGGTCGATTGCCGACATTAGGGTAAGTCGATTTGGAGAAGTGTTTTCGTCATCCAACAAGGATGGTTGACAGCTAATGGAAAATGGTTGAAGGTCGACTAAATTAGTAAGGTGTTTCATCAAACAAGAATTGTCAACAATTTATAATTGATGGTAGGGTCAATCCGTTTAGTGTTGTGTTGCAAAGTAGTTTCTAAAGAAATGGGCCAATGGTTGACGGTTGGTTTGGAACTTTTGGGAAAATGGTGTGCATGCCAAAATAAGAACATCAATGGCCAATGGTCGATAGATTTAGATCAACGGCTGATATCTCACGATATTTTGAGATTGATGACTTAGATTAAAGTTTTGTTATAATATTAAAACAATCAAATTTCTATGAAATTTTACACTTTTTGAAGGTCATGAACTTGCAGAGCTATTTTGAGGCTCTAAATGACAATTTTAGGAAATTAAAACCCAAAAGAAAAAAGTGTAACAAGGTACACTATATCTCTACAACTCAAAAAAAATAACTTGGAGAGAGATTTCCATCGAACCAGCCCGGATGAAAAATGGAGATCATATAATAATGTTATAGTTGAAATTGTTAAGGTAAAATGTTGGCACCAGTTTACTTCCATAGGGAATAAATCCTTTCTCTGAGGTTCATTCAAGGCATAGGAAAAGTCTATGGAAATATATTGAACCATAGAAGACAAACATGGAGCCAGATTTGGAATTTAGGTATGTAAAAATGTGAAGGAAGAGAAAGACGACACTTGTAGCATACATGGTTAAAAATGTAAAACAGTCAAAACTTCTATGGGATGTAACTAACAGTTTGGAGCATGATAATGGGTGGAACTATGAAAAATTGTTTAGAAGGTAGTAATGGGCATACCAAATTGATATTTTTTGAAAATACCAAGGCAACTGGTGTAGGGATGCATGAAAAAGGATGAAATTGTTAAGCCAAAAGAAAGTCCAAAGGGGCAACGTTGTCATTTCCAGATTGTTGCAGATTTTGACTAGAGCATCGGTTTGAAAATTTGAGCGTTGTTGTGAATTTAGTGATAAAAATGTTATATGTGTCATGTATAAAATATTTCTTGTTTCCTGATATATTTACCTCTCGAAGTGGAAAATTTTGGTGTTTAATATTATTTTCACTAGGGAGAAAGGTGCACAAAAGGGATAAATGGGAAATATTCAACTGCCTATAACTTGTCTCTCAAAGCTTAGAATTCAGAATGAGAGTAGTCGTTGAAAATATATTGGATAGGAGAATATGGATGTCCACTAAGAATTTAGTTTTGATCCAAAGGATTCTTGAGGAATAAAAAGGAAGGTTTCTAATAAACTTGAAGGACACCGTTGAGTAGAATGGAATTTCAGGAAGCCATAATGTTTGGGATCATAAACCATATTGAAGAATGATTATGGTCATTAGAAAGGTAATGCAGAGTACAATATGATATAAGGTTTAATTTTTCCAGGGGATCACCGAGTTCTTCCATAATTTTTGAAGAAAAAACTGGAATTGGAATTCCATGAGCCATGTAACTACTTAACGTGAAGGTTTTCCCAATTAATGTCAATATTTGGAGAAACATTCTCAGATGATAGAGGTGATTTCTAGAGGTAATTTATGGATAAGGAAGAGTATTAAAACTTGTGATAATGCATATACATAAGTATAGAGGAACACTTGAAGTGAAATATCTTGGAAAAATTAAAATAGGTTGAACTTATTAACATGGCATTGATAATAAGCAGAGGATCACTTCGACAGAGAGTCTTGTGTGAAGGGATTTCTAGCAAGAGGATAAGATTCCAAAATTGAACATTCCATGGGTCTATTATAGATTATTCCCAGGGTCCATTGGACAGGGAAGCATATCAATCTTGTGTAGTTGGTTGAATCATCAAAGAGCTACAAAAAGGAAGTGTGGAACTATAGAGAAGTTGATACAATGTTGAAAAATGTCTAAGGAAGAGCATGGTATTATCAGTATTTAGCTACTATATATTATGAATGAGTTTCAAAGGAAAATCAATATAAATTATCACATAAATAATGAATCCAATAGGTGAGAAATATTATTGCAAGCACAGGGAGTTAAGAAGAACTCCATAGCCTTGAAGGTAGAAATATAGTGAAGGCTACAAGGTTGCTACAAGATAAGGAAAACGGATGTCTTAAGATGAGGTGTGAATCATAGAGTGGATGAGTCATATCTATGTGAAAGTACAAGATTTCAAGAAAAATAAATTGTTATATATGATCTAGCAACTTTTTTCTGAAAAGTGCCCAAAGGAAGAAAGTTGCATCTATTATTAGAGTATGTAGAAAAATCAAGGTACACATACAAATGGAGAGTGTAGCATTTTCATTTGGGGTAGAGTATTCTTAAATGACCAAGAAACTCTTCACAATGAATATCTCAATGAAGTGAATATATGTATTTAAAATTGAGCAAATCCATGGATGGCAAAGAGTAATAGAAAAATGACATAACATAAATATTTTAGAATGTTGAAATTCCAATCAATGATAATGACATTTCTAGATCATTTGGGTCAATGAAATAGGGAGTGGTTAATTAGATTGCAATGCTAATGTTCAGAGAATTATAGACAAAATATGTTGGGAAATGAATCTCTGGTTGAAGAAAGTAGTTGTGAGATGGTAGCACTAGTGGATCTACTAGTTGGAGATGTAGAATGGCTAGGTAGGTCTTGGCTAATATGCTCATAATAGGGGCCAGTGGTGAACAGTTAAGAAAAATTGCATTAAACAAGGCAATGAGTTCTATAGGAATTCAAGGATATCCATCTATAACAAAAAAATAATAATAAATAAAGTTGAAATAAATATGCATTGAAGTGCATTATAAAGTTGATGCATGATGCATACAATAAAGATAAAATGCATGTGCATGAATTAGGCATGGTGAGAATTAAATTATTGGTGCATATTGATGTGCATTTGTGCATGTGACATTCTTGGACATGATTGTTGCATGCTTGTATATTGAGAGTAGTTTGTTGATATATGTATGAAATAATGATGCTATGATATTTGAATAAAAACTAATGATGGATTGTGTATCAAGGATAAATGATTATAGAATTGGATAAAAAATATGATGATGTTGTTGCTTATTATATCCATCCATATGAGGACAAATGAATAATGTGGGAATTTTGATCAATAGGTTGGTGAAGGGAGCCTGTGAGATTATACAAAATATCAATTGAACAAGTAGCATCAAATAAGGTAATAACAACCATGCATGTATGAATTTGGGTTGTTTATGAGGTGTAAATGCTAAAGGGAGTTTCGGTAATTATTCCCTCAATTAAAATTCAATATTTGAATTGATGAGAAAAGGAAGAGGGCTTTGAGTATAAAAAATCTATTGATGCTTGAACACATTTATGTAAAATGTAATTGCATATTATGTTATGTTGGTTATGAGATCATAACCAAGTCAAGTCGGGATATATTTTCCTGCTATAACAATGATTTCCATTAGAGAAGGCCATGTTGAGGTTGGATATGTAAATGTTATAGCACCATCCAAGTTCATAATGTTTTTTCCTTATATAACCAATGTTTGGTCTACAACCTCTTTGCCAACACTGAATAGCGCTAAGGGATGATGTTCCTAGTGTTGTGTATGGGTTGAAGAGGAAGGTATCCAAATAATCGAGGAAGTAATTGGGGAAGATTTTGGATGATGTGATAATGCATGGGCCATACCTTCCAACTCACATGGTGGAATACATGGCATGAACATATGGTATTCCAAAGTCAATGCAAGGATGCATTGTGTAGATGTGGTCACTATTGTTAGCACATTGGCTTTATTTATTGGTAAAGTTTGATCGCATTATGAAAATCTTGGTGTGTTGTTAATGCATGTACATTGAATGATAGTTTAATTCTAGATAATATGATTAATGTTTGAATTCAATTTTTAACGTGAATAACTGATGGAAATGATTGAATTCTTTGTAAATTACAATTATGAGATCATTTCATGAACTGTTGAAAATGTGCATGGGTGATAACAATCTTGTTTGGCTACAATAAAGTTGAGAAAATTTGTAGGAATATTTGTCTTGGATATTGAAGTGATGTAAGCCCATAAGGAAGGATAACATGTACATCTTCAAGAGCCAAACATAATGAGAAAAAATCTCATGTCTGGGAAATTTTATTTTCATGTATAAAACAAATTTGAGAAATTAATAATTGTTATGATATGCTAACAATTTTTTCGACCGAATTAAAATGAGAAAAATTGTAGAAAATATGGTCTTGGATATGGAAGTGTTGTAATCCCATAAGGAAGATAGATGTTTGTTGTTGCAAGAGACAAATGTCTTGAGAAGAAATCTTGTTCTTGGGGAACTTAGTTTCCTATATGTAAAATAGATTTAAGAATTAATATGTAAAATTTCTATGGTGATATCTCATGATGGTTGTATCTGTGTGATATAGATGAGATGATGGATATTAAAGATGGAAAGATTGGAAAGGAGGATACTTCTATGACACTAGAACCCTATGATTTCCACAACTTACATATTTCTAGTGAAAAATTTGGTAGTGATTTGGGGCTCCCCTTGCGCAAGACCACCTTGGAAAATGATGGATCACCCAAGGGAATGTATAGCAGTGAAGGGGATTACCAGGCCTGGAGGGTGAGGATGGAAAGGGGGAGGGAACTAAACAATGCATATGACATGGTGGTTGGAATCATAAGGGTGTGTCAGAAAAAAGTACAATGAGCTAAATTTTTGTTGTGGTTGCTCAGAAATAAAGCAATAACCATGTGAATAAGTGATTGTAATAACTATGTTAATTATGTTGAAAGATGGTTGGATTGTTGTTTAGTGCATTTAAAATTTTCCCTTATTCACTATTTATTTTTGTTCCTGAATGATGTCTCCGCCTTTGTGTTTTTATGGGATTGAATGCTTTGGTGTGTCTTTTTAGTCATTGTTACATATAGTTAAGTTGATTGTGATATGTTTTTATTGTTATTGGTAGTTGCATGAGATTGTATGTCATGATTTTTTGTTTACTTTCCACCAGAGATGTGTTAAGATGTTGTGCAAGAGGTACAATTGCAATTGTTTTATAGTTGGAGATTCCATTACCACAATTGGAGTTCCCGGAGCTAAAAATCAAAGACTTCTTGTCTGACCTTATGTTGGAAACCTAGAAGGGAAGTGGTACATCATGAGGGACTACGATGTAGAGAATGGGGTACACTAGGAAAGTGTTGATTGGAATTGTTGTCTGAATGATGAATTGTGAAATTATCTTACACGGTTTGGGCCAAAGAGCCTAAGTATAAATGGTTTTGGGGCAAGAGAGTCTATGTATGTATATGTTTTGGTCCAGGGTGCCTATGTATATATGATTTTTGGCCAAAGTGCCTTTGTAATTTGTTAGGTTGGAATGCTTATGTGATTTTGGGTCAGAGTGCCTATATGTTGATTAATGACTGGGGAATAGGAATTGTAAAATGAATGTACACATGTAGGGTTTTGTACACTAAGGATAATGAAAAAACAAGGGGGATGGGAATGTAACATCTTGATTTTTAATCCACACAAATTATAATGTAATTGTATAAATGTGAATTAGGTTGGTGGGAAAATGTGTTGGAGGAAAACAACTTGTATTGATTTTAATATGGATGGGGGATGAATTGTATATTATGTGCATTGAAATAATTAACAAAGGTAATAATCGTTGGTTGTGAGATGAAAGGGATGAAGAATGATGGGGGGATATGATTCCACCAGAGAGAGGGGGGTCCAAAGGGGAATTATTCATTGGTATTAATCCAACCCACATTCTTGAATTATT
>JASDQU010101417.1:105782-122405 GCA_032191745.1 Picea mariana | reverse complement strand
TTATACTAAAAAGAAGCATCTAGAGGAAGATCCTTCTAGAAGTGGAAGATTCTATTAGGTCTTCTTACATCCGCCTTATTCTATTTTATTGAAAGGTCTTATTAATATTGACCTTTATTACATACGAATACATTGATCTACCTATGTGCGGGTTAGGACCTTAACAGACATGGGTTGGAGGCCACACCCTCTCAAAATCTGACACCGTAGAGGAGGGGAAGGCCCAAAAAAAATAAGGATGTAGGAGGAAGCCACATATTGACTGAGCTGAGTACACACTCGACCACTGAGGAGTTCATGATGCATGATACCTAGCTAGAGCCTTTTGGGACTACCATTCGAGGAAGAGAGATTCGAATGTGAAGGACAAGGGTATCAGGTTCCAATGCTGAAAACCCCAATCAGCAGTTGGAGCAGGCACAACTTGCCATAGCCGAAATTTATCAAGAAAATAGAGAATTGCGGAGACAACTTGCTGCACAGAACCAGGAGGTATCAACACCACCAGGTGGTGAAGGAAGCAGAAATTGGCTCAAGAGGCACCTTCGGGAAGCACAGGATACGATTGTGCAGTTGTGTGAAACGTAGAGGATGATGGAAGGGGAGAACATAAGAACATTGGAAGGCACACGGAGTAGTCCGGGAGAAGGTCTGTGTGAAGGAAATACATGATAGGAGGACCCTTGCTTTGTATTCTCAGAAGTAACGTATGTTTTGATAATTTTCCCTGTTTGTTGTGAGAATTTTCATGTTCTCTATGTAATCGTGTCAGTTGGCCAAGGTGTTGGTAGTGTTTCTAAGCCTGGAGGGAACCTTAATATATGAAATTTTGAAAATGTTTTTCCTGAACAGGTTCTAAGCGTAGTAGTTGAAAGCATCATGTTTCCTATTTGCGTGTAAATCTACCATGTTCTTATTCAAGATTCTCGTAATTATGTGATTTTGTAATTACCATTGTCCTGAGTTATTTTGTAAATTAATTGATATTTTCCTTTAGAATCTTCCGGTGCCGAATGATGTCGACGTGGCGTTACTAACTTGGGGCTTCTTAAGAGAAAACCTAGAACTCAGCTCGTGGGTAAGGGTTACACTCGGGGCTTCGTTTACTTTGATCACGCTAAAATGATCTAGATATTATGACCGCCAACGCCAGTGAGTATCAGGAATCATCGTTCAAAAATAAACGTGTAGTTTCTTCGATGTTTATCATCCTTCGAAACTCCCGATGTCAAAAACATTTTGGCAGATGGCGATCAGTGATATCCTTCCTTTACTCGTGTGATGCTTACGCTCTTCAAAACTTCCTGACACCGACGAGGGTCGGTCATCGACGATATTCTTGCATAACGCATGTCGTATAATTAAGACTGCCAACACCGATGGAGGTCAGGGCTTGGCTATTTTGGTCCTCTCGAGTGAAATTGGTCATCTCTAATCCTTCCCGATGTCGAATTCCTTTAGCGCACCGAGGAGAAATTTTGGTTGTCGGTTCTTTAATCAAATGTTAGTCTTTGTTAATTCATGATGATTTTCGCTTGCTCGAACAACTTGGAAAGACTTAAAATGAAAAACATAAGATGAGCAAAGGAAACATTTTCATACTAAGATCAAATTAGACATTTGCAAGAGATCAAGTGGTACCCAAAAAGTGAAATTTGACATAGACTTTTAGGGTGTGTTGAGTGCTTAACAGGTCCCTAGAGAGAAGTGGGAAGGCCCAAGGGACTCTGTACAGTGAAGGGGGAATCCATCCCTTGGGTTGTGTAGGTTCTGGGGAACATAGTGGAACCTAGGTTTGGGGTTGTTATGTGTGGACAGTGGAAAACTAGAGGTATGGATATCTTTGTGGACTCATAGCCTAAATGTTGGGGTGGATTTTTGTTGAGAGGAAATTAACAACAATGCCTATGGCTAGGAGTTTCATCCTTTGTGTGTATCCATTTGGTTAGTATGCATATACATAAGTTATATGTTTTGCTATTATTATTATTCTGTTTTGCAAATTGATTTATATGGAAGTTGTGTGTTTATTGTTTTCTTGAGAAATCTAATTCATTATTTATTTTGTGTTGTTAAATGCATTTAGAATATCATATCAGCCAAATAGTTATATGTGTGTGTGATATGTAGCTGGTAATCTATATAAAATTAATTGATAGTAAATCTTATAAATTTAATGGGTTTTTGCATGTAATGTTGCTCGGCTAGAGGTTGGGTACATTACAAAGTGGTATCAGAGCTTTTGGTTCAAACACTGGACCTGTATGGGATAAGAATTAGTGTGAGTTTGGGTAAACTTTGTTGTTAAAGAATTTTCTTTGATAAATTTGGGGGAAAACAAAGAAAAATTAGAGTGAAATCCCCAAATTTGTGAGTAAATTTGATTGAAATTTCCTCAGAACCCTCTTAGATATGATACATGGCATCAATATGTAGAGTTGTAGAGTTAAATTCAACTTGGAAGAAAAAATTTCATGTTTTAATGGCCGTTGTAGCATCGAACATAGTTCAGTGAATCGACAACTGAGATCATGTTTGATATCAAGATCAATGAAATATATTCATTGAGATAAATTTAAAAAATTATAAGGTTTCTATCATTTGGAAAGGTCGAGTAGATCAATGGTTGAGATTCATTTCGACAGTTGGAAAGAGGAGATAGATCAACGGTTTGGATTGATTTTAGGAGGTTGGGAAGATGGAGACGATCAAAGGCTGATATCATTTTTAAATGGTAGATTGATGGTACAAATTCATCAGGATTTTGGTCAAAAAATTATATGTGTTGGAGTTGGCCAAAGGAGATCGTCGATGGTCAATGGTCAAGTCGACCGAATTGGTGAAGTGTTGGTCACCAACAGAATTCATCGATGATGGATGACTGATGGTTTGGTTAGAAAGATTGGAGAAGTGTTTGGTCACCATCAAGAATCACCGATGGTTGATGGGATGATGGTCAGGTGTTGGCCAGTTCAGCGAAGTGTTTCAATCAAGAAAGATAAATCATTGATGGTCGATGGGCCAATGGTTGGGTGTTTTCCGATTCAACAAGGTGTTCGGGTCATCCAAAGTAAATGGCCAAAAACAGATGAAGGAAAGAGGGTGATGATGTATCATTCCACATCAGCATCCACATTCCATGCCACATCCAAATCCATGTGTCATGCCATGTCAAAAGTTTCCATGTCAGCCAAAAAATGATCGATGGTCTATTGTCGACATTAGAGTAAGTCGATTTGGAGAAGTGTTTTCGTCATTCAACAAGGATGGTTGACAGCTAATGGAAAATGGTCGAAGGTCGACTAAATTAGTAAAGTGTTTCATCATCAAACAAGAATTGTCAACAATTTATAACTAATGGTAGGGTCAATCGGTTTAGTGTTGTGTTGCAAAGTAGTTTCTAAAGAAATGGGCCAATGGTTGACAGTTGGTTTGGAACTTTTGGGAAAATGTTGTGCATGCCCAAATAAGAACATCAATGGCCAATGGTCGATAGATTTAGATCAATGGCTGATATCTCACGATATTTTGAGATTGATGACTTAGATTCAAAGTTTTGTTATAATATTAAAACAATCAAATTTCTATGAAATTTTACACTTTTTGAAGGTCATGAACTTGCGGAGCTATTTTGAGGCCCTAAACGACAATTTTAGGAAATTAAAACCCAAA
This sequence comes from Picea mariana, assembly GCA_032191745.1. Lineage (NCBI taxonomy): Eukaryota > Viridiplantae > Streptophyta > Pinopsida > Pinales > Pinaceae > Picea > Picea mariana. The sequence goes on along the minus strand of JASDQU010101417.1, from coordinate 118,733 downwards.
AGAAAAAAGTGTAACAAGGTACACTTTATCTCTACAACTCAAAAAAAATAACTTGGAGAGAGACTTCCATCAAACTAGCCCAGATGCAAAATGGAGATCATATAATAATGTTATAGTTGAAATTGTTAAGGTAAAATGTTGGCACCAATTTACTTCCATAGGGAATAAATCCATTCTCGGAGGTTCATTCGAGGCATAGGAAAATTCTATGGAAATACATTGAACCATAGAAGACAAACGTGGAGCCAGATTTGGAATTTGGGTATGTAAAAATGTGAAGGAAGAGAGAGATGACACTTGTAGCATACATGGTTAAAAATGTAAAACAATCAAAACTTCTATGGGATGTAACTAATAGTTTGGAGCATGATAGCGGGTGGAACTGTGAAAAATTGTTTAGAAGGTAGTAATGGGCATACCAAATTGATATTTTTCGAAAATACCAAGGTAATTGGTGTAGGGATGCATGAAAAAGGATGAAATTGTTAAGCCAAAAGAAAGTCCAAAGGGGCAACGTTGTCATTTCCAGATTGTTGCAGATTTTGACTAGAGCATTGATTTGAAAATTTGAGCATTGTTGTGAATTTAGTGATAACAATATTATATGTGTCATGTATAAAATATTTCTTGTTTCTTGATATATTTACCTCTCCAAATGGAAAAGTTTGGTGTTTAATATTATTTGCACTAGGGAGAAAGGTGCACAAAAGGGATAAATGGGAAATATTCAACTGCCTATAACTTGTCTCTCAAAGCTTAGAATTGAGAATGAGAGTAGTCGTTGAAAATATATTGGATAGGAGAATATGGATGTCCACTAAGAATTTAGTTTTGATCCAAAGGGTTCTCAAGGAATAAAAAGGAAGGTTTCTAATAAACTTGAAGGACACCATTGAGTAGAATGGAATTTCAGGAAGCCATAATGTTTGGGATCATAAACCATATTGAAGAATGATTATGGTCATTAGAAATGTAATGTAGAGTACAATATGATATAAGGTTTAATTTTTCCAGGGGATCACCGAGTTCTTTCATAATTTTTGAAGAAAAAAGTGGAATTGGAATTCCATGAGCCATGTAACTACTTAACGTGAAGGTTTTCCCAATTAATGTCAATATTTGGAGAAACATTCTCAGATGATAGAGGTGAGTTCTAGAGGTAATTTATGGATAAGGAAGAGTATTAAAACTTATGATAATGCATATACATAAGTATAGAGGCACACTTGAAGTGAAATATCTTGGAAAAATAAAAATAGGTTGAACTTATTAACATGGCATTGATAATAAGCAGAGGATCACTTCGACAAAGAGTCTTGTGTGAAGGGATTTCTAGCAAGAGGATAAGATTCCAAAATTGAACATTCCATGGGTATATTATAGATTATTCCCAGGGTCCATTGGACAGGGAAGCAGGTCAATCTTGTGCAGTTGGTTGAATCATCAAAGAGCTACAAAAAGGAAGTGTGGAACTATAGAGAAGTTGATACAATGTTGAAAAATGTCTAAGGAAGAGCATGGGAATATCAGTATTTAGCTACTATATATTATGAATGGGTTTCAAAGGAAAATCAATATAAATTATCACATAAATAATGAATCCAATAGGTGAGAAATATTATTTCAAGCACAGGGAGTTAAGAAGAACTCCATAGCCTTGAAGGTAGAAATATAGTGAAGGCTACAAGGTTGCTACAAGATAAGGAAAAAGTATGTCTTAAGATGAGGTGTGAATCATAAAGTGGATGAGTCATATCTATGTGAAAGTACAAGAATTCAAGAAAAATAAATTGTTATATATGATCTAGCAACTTTTTTCTGAAAAGTGCCCAAAGTAAGAAAGTTGCATCTATTATTAGAGTATGTAGCAAAATCAAGGTACTCATACAAATGGAGGGTGTAGCATTTTCATTTGGGGTAGAGTATTCTTGAATGACCAAGAAACTTTTCACAATGAAGTGAATATAGGTATTTAAAATTGAGCAAATCCATGGATGGCAAAGAGTAATAGAAAAATGACATAACATAAATATTTTAGAATGTTGAAATTCCAATCAATGATAATGACATTTCTAGATCAGTTGGGTCAACGAAATGGGGAGTGGTTAATTAGATTGCAATGCTAATGTTCAGAAAATTATAGCCAAAATATGTTGGGAAATGAATCTTTGGTTGAAGAAAGTAGTTGTGAGATGGTAGCACTAGTGGATCTACTAGTTGGAGATGTAGAATGGCTAGGTAGGTCTTGGCTAGTATGCTCATAATAGGGGCTAGTGGTGAACAGTTGAGAAAAAATGCATTAAACAAGGCAATGAGTTCTATAGGAATTCAAGGATATCCATCTACAACAAAAAAATAATAATAAATAAAGTTGAAATAAATATGCATTGAAGTGCATTATAAAATTGATGCATGATGCATACAATAAAGATAAAATGCATGTGCATGAAGTAGGCATGATGTGAATTAAATTATTGGTGCATATTGATGTGCATTTGTGCATGTGACATGCTTGGACATGATTGTTGCATGCTTGTATATTGAGAGTAGTCTGTTGATATATGTATGAAATAATGATGCTATGATATTTGAATAAAAACTAATGATGGATTGTGTATCAAGGATAAATGATTATAGAATTGGATAAAAAATATGATTATGTTGTTGCTTATTATATCCATCCATATGAGGAAAAATGAATAATGTGGGAATTTTTATCAATAGGTTGGTGAAGGGAGCCTGTGAGATTATACAAAATATCAATTGAACAGGTAGCATCAGATAAGGTAATAACAACCATGCATGTATGAATTTGGGTTATTTATGAGGTGTAAATGCTAAAGGGAATTTCGGTAATTATTCCCTCAATTAAAATTCAATATTTGAATTGATGAGAAAAGGAAGAGCGCTTTGAGTATAAAAATTCTATTGACGCTTGAACACATTTATGTAAAATGTAATTGCATATTATGTTATGTTGGTTATGAGATCATAACCAAGTCAAGTCGGGATATATTTTCTTGCTATAACAATTATTTCCATTAGAGAAGGCCATGTTGAGGTTGGATATGTAAATGTTATAGCACCATCCAATTTCATAATGTTTTTTCCTTATATAACCAATGTTTGGTCTACAACCTCTTTGCCAACACTGAATAGCGCTAAGGGATGATGTTCCTAGTGTTGTGTATGGGTTGAAGAGGAAGGTATCCAAATAATCAAGGAAGTAATTGGGGAAGAGTTTGGATGATGTGATAATGCATGGGCCATACCTTCCAACTCACATGGTGGAATACATGGCATGAACATATGGTATTCCAAAGTCAATGCAAAGATGAATTGTGTAGATGTGGTCACTATTGTTAGCACATTGGCTTTATCTATTGGTAAAGTTTGATCGCATTATGAAAAGCTTGGTGCATTGTTAATGCATGTACATTGAATGATAGTTTAATTCTAGATAATATGATTAATGTTTGAATTCAATTTTTAATGTGAATAACTAATGGAAATGATTGAATTCTTTGTAAATTACAATTATGAGATCATTTCATGAACTGTTGAAAATGTGCATGGGTGCTAACAATCTTGTTTGTCTACAATAAAGTTGAGAAAATTTGTAGGAATATTTCTCTTGGATATTGAAGTGATGTAAGCCCATAAGGAAGGATAACATGTACATCTTCAAGAGCCAAACATAATGAGAAAAAATCTCATGTCTGGGAAATTTTATTTTCATGTATAAAACAAATTTGAGAAATTAATAATTGTTATGATATGCTAACAATTTTTTCGACCGAATTAAATTGAGAAAAATTGTAGAAAAAATGGTCTTGGATATGGAAGTGTTGTAATCCCATAAGGAAGATAGATGTTTGTTGTTGCAAGAGACAAATTTCTTGAGAAGAAATCTTGTGCTTGGGGAACTTAGTTTCCTATATGTAAAATAGATTTAAGAATTAATATGTAAAATTTCTATGGTGATATCTCATGATGGTTGTATCTGTGTGATATAGATGAGATGATGGATATTAAATATGGAAAGATTGGAAAGGAGGATACTTCTATGACACTAGAACCCTATGATTTCCACATCTTACATATTTCCAGTGAAAAATCTGGTAGTGATTTGGGGCTCCCCTTGCGCAAGAACACCTTGGAAAATTATGGATCACCCAAGGGAATGTATAGCAATGAAGGGGATTACCAAGCCTAGAGGGTGAGGATGGAAAGGGGGAGGGAACTGAACAATGCATATGACATGGTGGTGTAGACGGGTGAAATTGACCGCTCGTCAACTAGAGGAGTGAATCCGGTCCAGGGTTGTCTACTTAACCCAAGTCGTTTGGATTAATCCACTCTGACGGATTTAGCGGCTCCGTTGGCTAATCTAAGTCCTAAGAAAGTGAAAAAACAAAACTAAAGAAGATAACTTAATGAAAAACACTCATTGAAAACTATATACAAATCTAAAATAAACTTACAGTTTACTAACTAATATTTATAAAATAGCTCTACTTATTATATGTACAATATACCCATATGATTATATCTCTAATATATGTATAATATTTACAGAATGCAAATTTTAATCTAAACCTGCGAAAATCAAATATGGATTGATTTATGACAACAAAACTATCATTCAGTCTTTTTGATTTTTTATAACTTCTATAAACAAGAAACGAAATAGCAACTGTCTAATTGAAAAACAAAGATAACAAACAATACAATGTATTTAGACTACAGGAAATTCCTATATTAATTAAACTAATAAAATAAAACGAGGGGACTAACCTGTAATCGCATCTTCCATTTGTCCTGTGTATAGCATCTAATTTTCGTTGTTTGATAAGGTAAACCACATCAAATCTTCCAAATGCTTCTCATAAACGCGAAGCAGTAATGATTGAATGCTAATGACAGAACATATAAGAGAAGTAGTGACAGCAATTTTATGATTTTACAAATGGTCACATTAAGATAAATCTGGATGTAAAAATTTGTATATAACTGCTCATTGAATAAAGAAGATTAATCTTCTAATCATCAAATTTGAATAGAGTAATTGTTGTATATAATCTATGGGACATAAAACATGGATGTCATATAAATTTCATCACACCAATCTGCAATAAACCATGATATCTAAAGTAGTCACAATCAAATTGCAAATGGAAATGATTATAACTTGAATAAAAATACAATATATAGAAGCTAAAGATGTGTAAACATCAACTTCCATTCAAGTCTGTCAATCATAAATCCATAGTTTCTGCTCCCAGACAGCGATGGTTTTTAGTTTACAAAACAACACATTTATATAGGTTACAGGATCAAAATGTTTCCTGTGGATATCATCTAATTTGTTCCAAAAATTGTGGGGGATGCAACCTCCGAGATTCTATTTGATATCAAAACTAATAGCCTATTCTAAAACAACATAAAAATAGCATGCTGAGAGATGCCACCAGTGGTTCAAATCTCCTGTAGAAATCATAGGTTCCTGAAAACACACAAGAATAAAATATTTCAGATGCATTTTTAGTTATTCAAACAAATAATTCGAATTCTTATAACTAGCTATAGAATCTCACGATTTTGTAGCTAGTTATAATTATAACTAGAATCGTATTTTATTGAATCAATCAAAACAGACTAGAGGTAATCTGTGCAAACAAATCATGTATTCTAATTTAAAAGAGACAGAATCATCCTAAACTTATATTTTAACAATCATACCTCAGATTAAGGGATTCAACTTAATCAAGCAATTTTTGAATTTACAATGGCAGTCGCTGCTTCCACGTTCTTAAAAACAACAGACCCTGTGGTTTTATAACTTGCTGACAGACTGCTTGAAAATACTTTGGATTGATCAAGGGTTCATAGAAGAAGGTTGAGGCATAAGGATGGATGGGTGAGAGGGGTTCTGAGGCACAAGCCTGGAGAGGTAATAAACGGTTCAACAAGCAAACAGACCAAAACGCACCTTTCAGCCACAGAGAAAATTTGAGATTTGACCTCTAAAGGAAGAGCTATATCTCTATAATGACCCAATTTCTGGGGAAACTGATGAAGGTAAAAGGGCTCATTTCGGTTCTGGGTTTTCAAGGGTTTGATCTAATTCAAAACCATTTGCTCAGAATCGCTCACGCAAAAACGTGTCTCTCGGAGGCAATTACGAGGTAAGCTTTAAGAAGTCTTCAATTACTTCCAACTGCACAGACCTATTTTTTCTCTACAACCGTCGAATGTCAACGTGAATTCTTGATCAAATGTTAAATTAAAACCCTCAAACTTTTCAACAAACACACACCAGCCATTCCTTTCTAAGTCATCTCTGGCATTGTCAAATGATAACAATGTCTGGACACCGTTGGGCTCAATCCTCACCACAGGATCCATGGCTAACGGCAAGGAACTGACATGGGATTCAAAGGTAGGGTTTGACAGAATAAGCACAGGGCCATTGCCCCAAGATTCCCCAACACAATGCAAAGATAGCTTGAAATGCTAGGCGGGAGTGTTAATTGTTATGCGTGTGAGAAAAGTCGTGTAGATCGAGGCCATGCAAAAACATCATACCACGCTATACTTGGAATGACACCTCGGTATAATGGTACACACAAAGATCATAACAGTTGATAACAATCGTATGCATATGCACGATTTGAACACAAAATCAATATGTCAAATAAATAATTGAATCAAAGATTTTATAAATCAAAACCCCATTAACATTAGTCGAATGCTAAATGGGTGGTGGTTTAATACACATGTAACCAAGGTGTGTTTGGGACCAAGGGGTTATGACCATGAAAACAACCATGTTCATAGCGAAATACAACAATGCGACAATAGACCATATGAACATTAATCCTTTAATGAAATCAAACATGAATTCCAACTGTGAGTTTTCATGCTTACAGTCATGAAAATGAAATCAATAAGCAGGTACGTGGAAAGTGACGAGTAACAAGTGTCGTTTAATGAGAAAGGTAGTGACAAGTAATGAGAATTTTAAAACCCTGTGTAGGCAGCTTGTAAAAATAGAGATTATATTATGGCTGCCAACAGGTGGTTGGAATCATAAGGGTGTGTCAGGAAAAAGTACAATGAGCTAAATTTTTGTTGTGGCTGCTCAGAAATAAAGTGTAATGTCCCCACTTTGGGACATCATCACAGTGTAGACATTTATGATGACCAGAGTAGCCAGATGGATGTTATAGTGAGTACAGGGGTATTTGAGAGGCATTGTGGGTTCCATCTTGTATCGATGATCATATTCCATCATTATGAGCCATTCTGCACAGGTTGGCTTTGGTTTCGTTGCATTCCGACGATTTCCATGATTTTGACTATTTTAAGCTATAAGTCAATGGAATGCACTGAAGAGGTCATTTTGGGCACATTACTTGGAGGAACCTCTCAGTGTAATAACTCATTAGAATCGCAAGGAGCAACACTAAAGGATGGTATGGCTAGAGGTGACTTTCAGTGGCCAGGGAAGCCACAAGGAGAGATAAGGAGCTTTTCAAAGGTAAAAAGGTTAATTAATTAATTAATTAAAGTGATTTAATTAATTAATTAATTATTAATAAAATGAAAGTCACTTTGGAGGGACAAGGTGATACAAAAACTATAAAGGAAAGGCAAGGGCCTCTTCTCATTCATTCATGTATGTTTATCTTTTGATTTCTGGCTTCTAGCTAGTGAGCCCAATATTGGGGGTTTTGAGGGTTTTGACTTAACAAACCCTAGAGGACGATTCGGTGGTGAAATATTCCACCTAGATTGTACCAAGCTTGGTCTTGAAGCTACAATATGCTCCCACACCATTCTAGTTCTAGATATACTCAGTTGCGGGAGGATTCCACATCAGTTGCTTGTGCAGGTAGAGAGAGGGTGCACCAGTTGGGGTTTCCAGCAAGGGGGGTGCACCATTCATTGAGGAGGGATTCGTCCTAGCTAAGGAGAATGGATTCTGAGAATTCCAAGTAGTGGGTTTCCTTTGCAGGTGTATTGGCATCATTCTTGGTGGTTTTCTAGAGTCTTTTAGTGGAGGATCGATTTGTATTGAGAGTGGGACGTTTTCCCAAGAGGAGGGCACACCATTATTTGGAGGGTATCTAGATCTAAGGATCTAGTTGGTATTTGAGGAATTGAGCACTTGGGTTCTCATTGCAACGTCCTGATCTATCATTGTGGGGAGCTTCAGAGAATTTGGAGGCCTCTTTCATCAGGGCCGAATTATCTAGGGCTTCAGTCATCCAGTGGGGCGTACCATTCAGTGGGGGATTTCAGATCTATAGAGATTGAGAGGGATCTTGGAGATTCGGGCACCTAGGTTGTTCTTACCATCACCCGATCTACTGTTTGGAATCTTTCTAGAGGTGATTGGACATCTTTGGCACCAGGGCCGAATTGTTGAGGAGCTTTAGTTATCTAGAAGAGCGTGGCATCTTCCAGCAGTGAGGGGTTTGGCACTTGGCATTGGTCTTCATCTCTTATCCAGCCTTGGGAGGCTTATTTTGTATTGTCGGGAGCATTTTGTAGCAGCTCATACTTGTTATCCATTGTCTATCATATTGGCTATTTGTTGAGCATTCCAGATCGGCATCTCCATTGTAGCAAGTTCTTCTATTTTATGAATAAAGAAGATTTGAGATGTTTTGGCTTGTCTATCTTATTGCATATGGTTGAGGTATGTTCCATGGTTATATCTTTCTGTTATTTGTTGCATACACACATATAAACAAGTAGATCAACAAACTGTTTGATGAAATACCACAACCAGGAAAAAGTTTCAAAAAGACACCAAAACAGTGATGATCCTTGCATAATGGCTTGGGATCATTACAGTGGTATCAGAGCTTGAATCCTACAAACCTGAGGGGTATTTCATAGGGATAAATGGATTTTTGGAAGGAAATGGAGATTGTTAATAGGATTGAGGAGTGTGAGAGGGAATATGAAAGCCTCAATAATTTCAAATGGATCATAACATTCCAATGGTTCCTATCCTATAAAAATCCTAGATTGAACAAGAAGAAGATTGCACGTTGGCTCAAGAAGAGGGAGGAAATCAGAGCATCCCTTTGGGGTAACCCCACGCCCATTAGAAAACCCACACCCATTAGGAGTAGGCAGCTTTGCTACAGTTGCAAGTTGCCTTGGGAACCAGATCATAGGTGTAGGGGTAAGGGTAAGAAGCACACTATTGAGGTGCACCATGATAGTGATGATGGGGTGTGTGTGGATGGAGCGATAGATGTTGATTCAGAGCAGTCGAATGATGACAGTGACTCTTGCATAGGGGCTAGTGATAGTGACTCTACCTCAGAGGATAGTGATGATGACTCTTTCATAGGGGCTAGTGATGCTTGCATGCTTGAGGAGGATGATGACCCTTGTGTAGTGGATAGGCAGTTGGATGGACAGGACGATAGCACTAGTGTCTCAGCAGACATATCACATACCATTGATGACCTTACACCTAAGCAGAGTGGTGACACTAGTGAGGAGTCACACGTGTTAGCACTTAGAGATGATGAGCTACCTATGAGGGTCATGACACATTTGTCACCCTTTCAGACACCCATGATAGCCATGTCACATGAGGAGATCAGTGGCATGCCAGATGTGATGGATAAGCCTATTGTGAGGGTTGCACACCATGGACATGTAGATCCACCGATCCAGGAGGAGATACAGGGAGTACAGACAAGGGACCTTACACATACAGATCAGCTAGAGGAGATTGAGTCACAGTTATTAGAGACTCCATTAGTTGAGCAGATTGCAAAGGTTGACAAGTTGATGGAGCATTTACTTCCAGGATCGGTCTGCAATGATGAGGATGCACTCTTTAGAAGTCAGGATGACCATAGCATGTGTTTGAACACAACTATATGGGATCCAGGTGTAGATGATAGTAGCAGGTTGAGTGCACAGGAGGATACAGCTGATCACACTGGATATAGTATGACTCATAGGGAGCTAGCAGTTGAGGATGATGTGCAGTTACGTATGGGCAGACCTAGTGGCACAGTAGATAGTAGGCAATCCAACACTTTATCTTCTGCAGAGAGTGTTGTTAGCGATGGCACTAGTAGTGAGAGGCATGAGGGGGTACCTCAACATGACCATGATCAGGAGCCACACCACTTAGCAGCACAGTTGAGAGTCAGTGAGGCTATGATCATGGTAGCCGCCAGGCACATTAATGACATGCAGGCACTGATGGTCGATTGTTGTTGGAGGGCATCTATGGAACATGATAGCTTATATGAGGCATTTTCCATAGGTGACTTTCACACTCTCTTAGAGAGAATGTCTATGATGAGGTCAAACTTCCAGCAGTTGTTGACAGATAGGGACTACCTACTAGTGATGAGCAAGATGTATTACCGATCCTTAAGGTAGCAGGTGTTGGAGATGGTCCGACTCACTCAGGAGTTGGAGAGCACTCAAGGATTTTTGGGAGGCACACAGACAACCCCTCAAGAATTAGAGTCTAGATTAGATGAGTCTCTTGAGGAGATTCGTCAGAGATTCACTTCATTTGTCCTAGTGGACACTCAGATTTATCATTCAGTCACATTGCTAGGAGATGTTGATGATCTAGTAGGGGAGCATCAGATGATGGATGACACTTCCATTTGTCTTCTAAGAGCGGTTGGCCTCCATGTAGAGGTTGATCCAGTAGTACGCCCAGGATCTATGAGACAGCATGAGTCTATGGGGGGCGACATGGGTATGCCAGAGCATACAGTGATGAGTGATAGCTCACAGAGACATGTCGAGATGTACGGTGGGATTCAGAGGGGAATAGTGCCTTGCAGGGAGGAGACACACCTAGGGGAGTGTGCAGGTGCCACTCCTTTGCAGCAGCACCTAGTTATGAGAGATCACTTTCACCATTTCAGTAGTTGCATGGGAGATGAGAGATGGAGGTTGGTTGAGCAACAGTTGGAGGAGTTACTTCCATTTGTACTGGATGGTGGAGATTCGGTGATGACCACAAGATAGCATCGATCATGGATATCAATGGATGAGCTTCTGGTCGAATCCTTGGGATTGACCAAAGCATGTGACACCGTCCAGTCCTACAGTCAGTTGAAGATATGTATGATATCCTTTTTTGACACATTTATCATTTACAATAGCATGAGAAGGATAACAGATCAACACAGAGGGCTCCTGACAGTGATCAGTCTCACACAAGAGCAGTTAGAGGAGGTTGGAAGTGATAAACTTCCAACTTTACCATGGGATCTGGGGGTTCATTTGGTTAGCAGGATATCTAACTACATGATGATCAAGGTTGCACCAGAGAGTCACACACTCCACCTTGGTTTGGGTTGGAGTGGGTCTGCAGGTACTTGTCCTATGGGGAGAGACCTTTCCTTCTACTTGATCATCATGATAGGGCATGGAGATGTTTGGATAGGTACTTCTTCTATAGAGATACATTTACAGATACAGTTTCTAGACAGCAGGTTCGGTGGTCACAAGTGTTTCAGATTGAGGATCCAAGAGAGGAGGATTCAGGATGTATTCAGGGGGCAGACAATCATGGTTAGAGTAGTGCAATGTCAGCATGAGGATCTTCGACAAAGGTTAGCATGGGACCCATGGATTGCAGGATTGAGCAGTTCATTGACCGACAAGGGAGAGTGGACCATGGCATGGAAAAGTTACTCTAACATTCCATTGATCTTCAGTGTTGAGAGGAGCGCATTGGTTGTGGGTGCCTCACAGAGGTCTTGCATCACCTCAGTCGGGCATCAACATGTGCAGTTGATGGAGGTAATGTGGATCTTGGTAGAGATTTGGAGGATGGACTCATTCCAAGATGAGGCCATGTGTCATGTGCAGGAGGTTCACAGGGTTGATATCTTTCAGGACTATGCATCGCAGAGTATTGTAGTTCATTTCCTGATATGGGATCCAGGGGGTGGAGTGTACTATTGTTCATCTTTGGATAGGTTCTACTATGTATCCCACAGATGGACATGGGATATTGGTATTTTATTTGAGATGGTTTGGTTATTGCTTAAGGACAAGCAATTTTCTAGCAGGGAGGACTGTAATGTCCCCACTTTGGGACATCATCACAGTGTAGAGATTTATGATGACCATAGTAGCCAGATGGATGTTATAGCGAGTACAGGGGTATTTGAGAGGCATTGTGGGGTCCATCTTGTATCGATGATCATATTCCATCATTATGATCCATTTCACACAGGTTGGCTTTGGTTTCGTTGTATTCCAACGATTTCCATGATTTTGACTATTTTAAGCTATAAGTCAATGGAATTCACTGAAGAGGTCATTTTGGGCACATTACTTGGAGGAACCTCTCAGTGTAATAGCTCATTGGAATCGGAAGGAGAAACACTACAGGATGGGATAGCTAGAGGTGACTTTCAGTGGCTAGGGAAGCCACAAGGAGAGATAAGGAGCGTTTCAAAGGTAAAAAGGTTAATTAATTAATTAAAGTGATTTAATTAATTAATTAATTATTAATAAAATGAAAGTCACTTTGGAGGGACAAGGTGAGCCAAAAAATATAAAGGAAAGGCAAGGGCCTCTTCTCATTCATTCATGTATGTTTATCTTTTGATTTCTGGCTTATAGCTAGTGAGCCCAACATTGGGGGTTTTGAGGGTTTTGACTTAACAAACCCTAGAGGACGATTCAGTGGTGAAATATTCCACCTAGCTTGTCCCAAGCTTGGTCTAGAAGCTGCAATATGCTCCCACACCATTCTAGTTCTAGATCTACTCAGTTGCAGGAGGATTCCACATCAGTTGCTTGTGCAGGTAGAGAGAGGGTGCACCAGTTGGGGTTTCCAGCAAGGGGGGTGCACCATTCATTGAGGAGGGATTCGTCCTAGCTAAGGAGAAGGGATTCTGAGAATTCCAAGTAGTGGGTTTCCTTTGT
>JASDQU010101417.1:84787-104699 GCA_032191745.1 Picea mariana | reverse complement strand
CCATGATTCATTTTCTAAGGTTGGGAAGTTGGACCTGATTGATGGTAAGGATTTACTTTCAGAGGTTGAAAAATAGAGAAAATCGAAGGTCTAGACTTGACGACATAGTTGGGGAAATTTTGATGGATTAATGACCAAGATCATTTTGAATGATAGAAAAATGGTCCATATCGATCGAGGATTTGATCAAAAAAATTTATAAGTGTTGGAGTTGGCCAAGATAATCTTCCAACGACTGATGGTTAGGTCTACTGAATTGGAAAAGTGTTTTAGTTGCCAATGAAAAATTACCAACAATTCATGCCATTCCATTTTAGAATCCATGTGTCATGCCACGTCAACCAAGTTGAAACCTTAGGATGATGTGTCATTCCATATCATCATCCATGTATCATACCATGTCAGAAGTTTCCACGTCAACCAAGACATCGTTGATGGTCGATGGTCAAGTTGCATGAATCGGTGAGAAGTTTCATCTACCAATGGAAATCACCGATGGGAAATGGTTGATGGTCAGGTCAATCAGTCGGTTTAGCACTGTGTTGTGAATCAATTGTCAAGAAAAAGGGGTGATGGTCGACGGTCGGGTCGACAGTTTGGGAAACGTGTTGTGCACATCTAAAGGAAAGTGTCGATCGTCGATGGAGTTCATATAAATGAATGATATCTCACCCAATTATGAGATCAATGGTGCATATGAAAGGGTTGTTATAATAGTTAAATAGTTAAATTTCTATGAAATTTTACAGTTTTTTAGGGTCAGGAACTTGTGAGGTGATTTTGAGGCCCTAAATGACGTTTTTAGGCAATCAAAACCCATGATCATAAAGTGTACCAGGATACACTCTATTTATGTATCTTAAATAAAATAAATCAGAGAGATATTTCCAATGAGCTATCTTGGATGAAAAATAGAGCTTGCATGAGAAAGTTACAATTGAAATAGTTAAGGTAAAATTTTGACACTAGTTTGCTTCCAGAGGGCATAACTCCTTGCTCAGAAATTTGTTTCGAGAACAGGAGAATTCTATGGAAATATTATGAAGCATAGAGGATAGCCATGTAGACATATTTGGAATCTGGGTAGGTAAAAATGTGTTGGAAAAGAAGGAAGACACGTGTAGCATATAGGGATAAAAGTGTAAAATAGTCAAAACTTCTACATGTTGTAACTATCAATCCTAAGCCTGGTTATGGGCGAAATTGTGACAAATTGTTAATAATATATTCATATACATACCCAATTGATATTCCGTCAAAATCCCAAAGGAATTGGTGTTGGGTCAGGTGAAAGTTCCAAGGGGCAAAGTTGCCATTTCGAGATTGTTGTAGATTTTGACTAGAGAATCAGTTTGATAATAATGTTGGTATTTTTATCTTTTCCTTTTAGAAAATTTTCCTTGTATATCAAAATATTTACCTCTGCAAGTGGAGAAAGTTGGTGTTTGAAAGTATTTACACCAGGGAGAAAGGTGTACAAAGGGGTAAATTGGAAATATTCAATTTACTATAACTTTCTACTTAGTGCTCAAAATTGATAAAGAAAGTAGTCACCATAAATATATTCAATAATAGAATCCGTATATCCACACATAATTTAGTTTTAATCCAAATAATTTTCAAGGAATCAGAAGGAAGGTTTCTAGTGGACTTGAAGGACACCATTGAGCAAAATGGGAATTTCAGGAAGCATAAATTTTGGCTCACTAATCATATTGAAGCATGATTATGGTCATTGGAAAGGTAATACAAAGGAAAACATGTCATAATTTGTTAGTCTTCTAGGGGAGAATCAAGTTCTCCATAAAGGTGCAGAAGAAAGTGGAATTGGATTCCATGAATTGTGTAACTACCCAATCTAAATAGTTTTTCTAGGTAATGTCAAAAGAATTGGAGAAACATGACCACATGATATCTAGGTGAGTGATAAAGGTAATTGTTGGGCAAGGAAGAGTATCGAAACTCATGATAGTTCCCATGAATAATTATATAGGAATACCTGAATTGAAATATCTTGGAAAAGTAAAACGTGACATATTTTATTAACAAGGCCTTGTTAAAATGTAGAGGAGCACTCTAGCAGAGAGTGTTGTGTGAAGGGATTGCTAGAAAGAAGATAATATTCCACAATTGAGCATTGTGTGGGTCTGTTGTAGATTAATCCTAAGGTCCATAGGATAGGGAAGCAATTCAATCTTATACAACTGGGTGAAGCATCAAGGAGCTGCAAAAGGAAGAGTAGGACTACAAAGTAGGTGATGCAAGGTTGATAAGGTCCAAGGAAGGAAAAAGGAATATTAATATTAAACTACTATAGTGTCTGAATGGCTTGCAAAGGAGAATCAATAGATATTCTCAATAAATCATGAATCCAATATGTGAAGAATGTTATTGCATGTAAAAGGAGTTAAGGAGGACTCCATAGCCTTGAAGGTAGAAATATAGTGAATGCTACAAAGTTTGTTGCAAGAGAAGGAAAACGGATATCATGAGATGAGGTGTGACTCATGAAATGGATGAKTCATATCTATGTGAAATAAGAAGGGATTGTTAGATATGATCTAGCAACTCTTGTCTAAAATTACAAAGAGAAAGAATTTTTCCTCTATTATCAGAATGTGCATTAAAAGCAGGGTACAAGTACAAATGGAGGAGTGTAGCAATCCATTTGGAGCAGAGTGGTATTGAGTGGCCAAGCATTGTTTCACAATGATTCACTCAATGAAGTGAAGAGAGGTATTTAAAATTGATCAAAGGCATGAATAGAAAAGGATACTAGAAAGATGGTGTAAAAGAATATTTTAGAATGTTGAAATGACAATCAAGGATAATGGTATTACAATACTAGTTGGGTCAACGAAATGGGGAGTGGTTAATTAGATTGCAATGATAATATTCATCTGGAATAGTGCATGTTACACCACTATGAATGTTGATAATTTTTATCCAAAATATGTTGGGACATAATTCTCTGCATAAAGGAAGTGGTTGTGAGATAGAAACACTAGTGGATCTAGTGGATGGGAATGAAGAATGGCCAAGTGGGGCTTGGATGGAAGGTTTAAAATAAGGGCTAGTGAAAAAAGATTGAGCAGAATGGTAGTGCACAGGGAAACAAGGTTCTACAAGAACTAAAGCATAGTAATATACAACAACAAAAAAAAAAAATACCTAAAATCTGAAATAAATATGCACTAGAGTGCATGATAAAATTGATGCACGAGGCATACATTAAAGATAGAATTCATCTTCATGAAATAGGCATGAAATTTCAAATGATTGGTGCATATTGATGTGCATTTATGCATCTGGACATGCCTGAACATGTTGATGGCATGCTTATGGATTGAGAATAGTATTAGTGTGTGTGTGTGTGTGTGTATATATATATATATATATATATATATATATAGAGAGAGAGAGAGAGAGAGAGATGATTCTATGATATTTTAATAAAACTAATGATGGATTGTGTATCTAGGAAAAGTGATTGTAGCATTGGATAGAAAGGATGATGATGTTGTTGCTTATGATAACCATCCATACAAAGACAAATAAAAATGGTGGAAATGTTGATCAAGATGTTGGTAAAGGGAGCCTATGAGATTCTTCCAAGTACCAGTTGATCAAGTAGCATCAAGTAATTTGATAACATTCATGCATGTATGCATTTGGATTCTTATGTTGCATAAATGATGAAGGAAATTAGGGTATGAATTCCATAAGTTAAAACTCCATATCTAAAATTAATGTAAAGGAAGAGGGTCTTGAGTATACACATGTTGTGTAAGGATTGAATGAATTTATATAGAAATTTTATCGCATATTATGTTACATTGGTTATGAGATCATAACCAAGTCAAATCGGGAGACATTGCTCCTTTTCTAGCAATGAATGTCATTAGAGATGGCCATGTGTGAGGCCATGTTGAGGTTGGATATGGAAATTCTATAGTTCCATCCAAGTGCATAATGTTTTTCCATTATTTAGACAATGCTTGAATTGCAACCTCTTTTCCAACACTGAATAGCACTAAGGGATGATGTTCCTAGTGTTGTGTATGGGTTGGAGGGGAAGGTATCCAAAATAATAGGGGAAGTAATTGGGGAAGATTTTGGATGATGTGTTGAGGCATGGGGCATACCTTACAACTCACATGGTGTAATACATGACATGAACATATGGTATTCAAAATTCAATGCAAGGATGCATTGTGTAGATGGCCATGATTGTTGGCACATTGGTTTTATCTATTGGTAAAGTTTGAATGCATTATGAAAATCCTGGTGTGATGATAATGCATGTACAATGAATGATAGTTTTATTATAGGTAATATGATTAATGGTTGAATCCCATTTTAATGTGAATAATGGCTATAAATGATTGAATTGTTGATAAATTACATTTCTACAATCATTTCATGAACTATTGAAAAATGTGCATGAGTGCTAACCATACTGTTTGGTTGCAAGAAAGTTGAGGAAATTGCAGGTAAAGTAGTCTTGGATATGGAAAGGGTGTAATCCCATAAGGAAGACTAATATATACAATTGCAAGATCTATAAATAATGTGTAGAAATATCATGCCCGGAAAATTCTTATTTTCTAGTATAAAACAAATTTCAGAAATTAATAATTGAAAACTTTTATGATATGCTAACAATTTTATTGGTTGCATGGAAATTGAGAAATTGTAGGGAGAATGGTATTGGATATGGAAGGGATGTAATTTGTAAGGAATACTGATATCCACTACTGCAAGAGCCAAACAATTATGAGTAGTAAAATCATGATAGGGGAAAAAAAAAATTCCTATGTAAAAAAGATTTGAAATTTTATAATTGGAAATTGTATGATTATGTCTCATATTTAATATATGCATACGATGCAGATGGGATGAATACAACATGTTATATATTGGTAGTGAAAATATAGCATCAATTTGGCATTCGTCTGCATAAAAACACCTTGGTAAATGATGGATCACTTGAGGAACTGTATAACAATGAAAGTGATGCCTAAAACTAGAGGGTGAGTACAACAAGAAGAAGCAAGTTGTTAGGCTTACAAAAGAACCAAGTTGTTAGGCCTAAAGAGTGAAATCCTATGTGGGAGTTGCATTGTTGAAGAACCAGTTTGTTACGCATGAAGAGTCAAATCTTGTTGTTGGTTATTCCTGGTAGTGCCTCATAGTAGCAAGTTTCCTTTGAGATTCCAATAGTGATATTATTAGTCACATGTGCCAGAGAGACCCTCATAAATGACTGATGTAGCCTGATGGACTGAGGACAGTGAAGGGAGAAAATTCATTGGGTAAACCTTGGTAAACAAATGTGATGGCTGATGGACTGTGAACAATGAAGGGGTATGTTCCTTGGGTTGGGAAGTTCAAGAAGAAGAATGTTAGTGGAAATCAGGATAGTTATAGGAGAATTCCAATAGTTTATGTATGTGTTTTGGGTCGAAGTGCCTATGTATATATATGTTTTGGGTGAGGATGCCTATGTATTTGTGGATTTGGGGTTGGATTTTGTATGTATTTTATGTTTTAGTCTAGAAAGCATGTGTGATGTTGCGCCAAAATTTCTATGTATCAATTAAAGGCCAAAGAGCCTAGTATTATAATTGTATGTATAGCTGGTGGTGTTTTTCAGTGAGGACATTAAATAAATAAGGGGAAGGGGAATGTAACATCCCCATTTTTAATCCCCATGAATTATAATGTAATTTTATAAATGTGATTTAGGCTGGTGAGTCAATGTGTTGGAGAGAAAATCCCTTATTGGTTTAATGTGGCTAAAGGTTTAATGGTATGTTATGTGCATTTAATTAATTACTAAAAATAGTAATACTAGTTATGATACAAAAGGAATGAGTAACGATGGGGGGATATGATTCCAAAAGAGAGAGGGGTCCAAGGGGGGATTTTTTCATGGATATTATCCAACCCGCATTTCTAAATTATTATCGTTATGTATAACCTTTTATTTTGATATTGAGTGTTCCCAAAGTGAATCATTTATCTCATGTAAGAGATTGGGTTTTATAGGTCACATCCCATAGTTATTATAGATCATGGGATGAAGTACAATCATATTTAGGAAGAGTGAGAGTCAAGCAAGCAAGGGAAAATAAAGGAAATTCATATGTAGAATAGGGATAGGTTTTACATGCATATTTTAGGTAGAAGGAGAGGAGATAATAGATGGAAAGAGAATCATCCATGTTGTGATTGAAAAAATCCATTGTTTGGTTGTGTTTATGCTGAGAAAGAGGCATGTGTGCCTGCAAAATGGGTTGTAAGCCTATGCTGCATTTTTCTATTAAAGAAATGACTCAAGAGCCTTGTGAAGGATGTTGTTAGAAATCTTTGCACAGATGAGAGTTATTGAAATTCCTCAACTGAGATTTCCTATCCAACTGAGTGCACTGGGAGCCCTGATAAACAAATGGTATAGCCCTAGGGACTGTGAGCAGTGAAGGGGGTACATTCCTTGGGTTGTACATGTGGTGGAAAGAGATAGGGAGGATGCGAAATGATGTGGGAGTAGAAATTGGGTTTTGGGGTTGATGTGTGTGGAGAGTGGACAACCAAGAGGGACAGATCTCCAAGTGGACTCATGGCTTCAACTTGAGGGTGGCTTGTGGTTGAGAGAAAATGAACAGAAGCACCTATGGTTGGGAGGTTCATCCTTCGTATGAAATAGTTAGTTAATTGTTAACAGATAAGTTTTCTATTGTGTTATTGTGTTTATTCCCCTGTGCAAATGGTTTGTATGAATGTTGTGTGTTTAGTGTTTTCTTCAACAATTGAATTCATGTTTTAATATATGTTTTTAGACACATTTACAATTGTGGCATAAATATAATGGTTAAATATGTGTGTGATCTGTAGCTGGTAAGCTACATAAATTTAATTAAGTAGAAAATATTATTTTTAATTTGTATTTTGCACATAATGTTCTTCATTTGGATTGGGGTACGTTACATAAATCATTGGTGACTTACAATGGGATGCATAAAGAATGAAAAGAAGACACACAATCATTTATAAGGTCAATATCTCATATTCAACTCTCTCAATATTTGCATTAGTAATGCACTATAGAGTGCACAAACACATGGGTCAAGGAACAAATTCACAATTTGGGGCTGACCAACAAGGAAAATGAACTATATGCATTGGACATAATAATTTGATGTGAAAGGATGGTATGTGAAAATAATCACTCCACTCATTTTCTTCTCTCTATCCACTTCAAATTCATGATGCAATACATGAGTTGTGTTCATTTCAACTTCATAATGCAACACATGAGTTTTATTCATTACAAATCCCAAAGCAACGCCAACTATTTGTGTGTGTGTGTGTGTGTAAAATTAATTGTGCTAGGCACTTCTCTTTAATTCTCACTTTCATATTGTTGGGTTATGAAAAGGTACAAATATTCCCCTCATTACCATGATTTATGATATGATCTCGACTGTCTTTTCTATTACTTAGGAATAAAATAGGATATAAAATGATTAAAATGTCTTCCAGAAATATTATTGAGTTGTGTTTTATAAATTCTAAAATATGGTTGGAATTGTTTGATTTTGTTACAGGAATGGGTAAATATTTCTAAGCCCACGATAGATAAAGAGATTTTGGAGATACATAAGCTATTGGAGGTTAAATATATTCGGTGCAAAAAAGTTTCAAGAGAGATTGGTTCTCTATTTTGTAAACTTCATAAATAGTAATAGTGATCTTGGGGATCTCTTCATCCTTAGGATAGATTAATTTACCCATATTTTGTAATATATAAAGGGTAGTGGATCCTGGAAAGGATCATCTAATAATTTTAACCAAGCATTCAGAACTCAGAATTGCTCTCTGCAAATGGTTTTTGTAAATGTTGCATCGGTTATGGAATTAATAAAGGCTTTAAACATTTTCATCATTTTTCGCATACTGAGTTTCTAGCAGCAATGCTTCTGAGGACCGAGGGCCTAGTCTGATGGAGTTACTGTCTCAATATTTAATTCTATCAGTTTGATTTATGTTTTGTGATTTAAATCCCCTTTGTAGTAATTAAGATAAATGCATAAGTGTGTTAATACTTTCATGGTGTTTTCTTGCAAAATATAGATGCTTCATCTTGAATGTTATCGATTGTTGTTCCAGATTCCATTTTGCTATATTTTACTTCTTGACAGTTCCTCTCATTTTCACGTGCATTGTTCCCTTTCGCCTAAATTAACATTTGTTGTCCCTTTCACTTAGTGTAGTATTTGTTGTCCCTTTTCGCTCAATTAGCAATTGTTGTTCCTTTCATTTAGTTTAGTATTTGTTGTTCCTTTCCACTAAATTAACATTTGTTGTTCCTTTTTCTTATTGTTCTTTTCTCAATATACAATACTCAGATATTTATTTCCAGTCAGTTTATTAAGCTTTTCCATAGATTTAATTCATATTTCTTAATTAGATCAATTCAGAAATTCAATTCATGCTTTTAAGCACGTTATAGATCATATTTCAATCTTGTTCAATAAGTTTAATGAATGTGTGAGGAACTTCATTATTGTTAAACTCAGATTTGCTTTAAACCTCTATGAGCTATCTGCATAGACTTTGTTGATATTCTTGAAATAAAAGACAAATCCTTGGGTTGATAAATTAATGTTAAACTAAGGTTGTTTTTAGGACATCTTTAGAGCCCAACATTTTGGCATCGTTGTCAGGGAGAGTGTCAAAGGTAGCATAGGTTATGTCTCTAGAGGATGAGGTATTGAAGACGAAAGGTAAGAACCTACGTAGGAAATAAGTAAATTGCTTATGCCAGCGCCTACCTCCAATTTATATATAGAGTTTGTATAGGTGTTTAGAATTTTCTTTGTGTGAAGTGTGTATGAATAAAAAGAAAGAACTTGAAAAACGAAAACCCCCACCAAAAACTACCAAATCCCAGGGCTTAGTGCTCCCTGGGAGAAACACTTTCATAGATGACATCACCCAAAACAATGAATCTCAAGCTTCGGTTGGACCCAAGAGAGGCTCCACCCGAATCCCTCAGGCAACAATTTCACCAACTATAGCCCATGATGAGGTTCACATCAAAACTGGAGGGACTGAGCAAAGTTTTAAAAGTATAGATCTTCCACCTCTCATCCCTTTAGAAGAGGGAAATTCTTGTAATCTGGAGGAAGGAGAAGGAGAAAAAGGTGGGGTTGCTAAGGAAAACCCGTCGCCTCCACCTGATCCTGAATCTCCTATGAAAGGAGAAGGCATACCTGAAATCCCAGATAGAGGCAACGCAATCAAATCCCCTAGGGGATCAAGTAATCAATCAAAAGAACACCTAGGCCAAGAAATTCCCAAAGATTATTGGCATATCTTTGACCAAATGGCACAACCAAATCAACAACAACCCCAGACCTCCACTTTGGAATATCCGATAGTCAATCCAGTTTCCAATGCCCCCATGAAAGCAATTCTCTTGCAAAATATTCCAACCTTTCATGGATTGATTTCAAAAGACCTAGATGCATTCCTGTTCTAATTTGATGTTCTATGTAGGGGATATGATTACACCTATGAACCCCAAAAACTAAAGTTGTTCCCTTCCACTTTGAAAGGGGAAGCTCTGTGTTGGTTTATGGGACTGGGAAGCGGAACTATAAACTCATGGGATCATATGAAACATGCCTTCTTGAAAAAATATCAACATTATTGTAGAACTACGGATCTAAAATATGAAATCTTTTAAATGAATGCAAAAAAAAATGAGACATTAGAAGAATATGTTGAAAGGTTCCAATACAATCTGCAAATATCCCCTTATGGTACATTACCAGGTGAGGTGCTCAAAGCCACTTTGATAAAGGGAATGAAAGATGAATGGGTAGAAACATTGAATTTAATGGGGAAGGGTGATATATATCAAGAAACTTATGATAACATTGTTTAGTTGTGCATCAGGTGCTCACGTGGAAGTACACGGACTAGGTCAAGGATGTAGACTCCCCTCACCAGAAATAGCAATATTACCAGCAAAGGAGTCACCCGAGCAGAAGTCGGTAATCTCTTAGAAAAATTCAAAACTGACATTCTGAGCACTTTGACTACATAATTGGATGTATTGTAGGCCAAACAAAAGCAAACAGAGGAAAAACAGACTTTGGCCATATTTTTCCACAAATGCAGAAAAAAACATGGTCCAAGAGAATGTCCATTGGATGTGGTTTGGGTGTGTGCTATCTGTGCTAAAGACCATGCAACAGATCAATGCCCATCACTCCCAGGATTAAAAGTTGTCTTTAGAGAAGCAGGAGAGGAAACAAAACCATTATACTTTATGGTTCAACGTTGCCAATGGCAGACCCGGCCTCCAAGTACACTACATGACCCCTCCCCTTTCTTTTCTGGGTAGTATAATCAATAGAAAAATTATGGAAACATGGAAGGGCCAACCATTTGCTAACCCCACCTGCCAGTCCCAACAATATGCAGCTGCAAATCCCACTTGGCCAAACCAGCCAGCTGTAAATCCGATTTGGAAAAATCAACCAGCTACAAATTCCACCTGGCCTAACTCACAATACCCTACCTCATCCTAGAAAAAATTAAATAACAACCCCTATCCTTCAGAGTGGTCCACCACGACTACCCAAAACCCAAATTGGAACTAGAATTGGCATCGCCCCATGAGAATGACCAATCAACCCATGGGGATGGCCCCTCAAAACCACCCACTTTGCAAGCTCCATTCCAACTACCCCAGAACCCTCAATCGCAATTGTGTCCTCAATTACCAGCCCAACCCCACCCAAACCCTAATAATAGAACAACCCAGCTCATCCATATTATGGAGAATGTGGAAGGGGAAATCAACTTGGTAGGATGCAACGAACTCCGGTTGAGGTTGGGATGCATAATTTCTCCTGAAGAAAGAAACATTTCCAAAGAGCAGGAGAATGAAAATAACATACAACCAACAATAACACCCTCGACTGTGGTCATAATGGAAAAAACAGAGTAGGGAGGAAACACAGTCAAACCACAGGATCCTGATAAGGATGTAACTCCTCCTCCCCCATTCCCTGAAATTTTGATGATAGAAAAACATGATATGTATCCTAACTTCGACATTGTAAGGGAACTCAAGAATTTATATATTAAAATCCCACTCCTGCAGGCTGTGCAAGACATCCCAATTTATGCAAAGACAATCAAGGAATTATGTGGGAGGAAGCCTATTAGGAAAGTTAAAAATTCATCATCAACTATTCATGTGGTAGGAGCCTTGTCTGTTCTCATTTTAGGGAGACAAGAACCAGTCAAATATGCAGACCCAGGGAACCCCATAGTAATAGTTCAAATCCAGGGCTGTTCTTTTCCAAATACACTAGTATATTTGGGGGCAGCCATCAACATCCTGACCATGGAAACCTACAACACCATGGGTTTCGACTCCTTCAAACCTACCCCAATTATGTTACAATTGGTTGATCGATCAGTGGTCAAACCGGATGACACATTACATGATATAGAAATTCCAGTCAACTCTTGGGAATATCCAACGGATTTCCTCATCATCAACCCAAGAAGTGGACTCGAAGAGCATCCATTAATACCGGGAAGACCATGGCTCGCAACAACAGATGCATACATAGGATGTCGTATGGATAATATGACAATTTCTAGAGGAGGTGTCACAAAGAACCTCATCCTATATCCTCTAGCCAAGATAAGCCCGATTATCATACATTCGCAGCTGCCATGACCAATATATCCAGAAAAGAATCTATGATCCCCTCTCACGTTGGAAGAAGATCTTAGACTCAAGAACCAAT
The DNA here is from genome assembly GCA_032191745.1 of Picea mariana. Lineage (NCBI taxonomy): Eukaryota > Viridiplantae > Streptophyta > Pinopsida > Pinales > Pinaceae > Picea > Picea mariana. The sequence continues at coordinate 92,859 of JASDQU010101417.1, read as the reverse complement.
TAGAGGATGACATGATCAATGGTTTCATTAACAACCCACCCATTGTAAGTAACCTAATGTGCCAAATGCTCAAAGTTGTTCTAGATAGTGAAGCACAGGGAGACTCGTTGGAAGATTTAATGGAACAAAAAATATCGACTACCTCTTTTCATAACAAAAAATCAGTTGAGATTGCACCAAGAAGGTCTCTAAACATTAATGCCAATTTAGATGAGAAACAACAACAAAAACTAATTCAAATCCTTTCTAAATATCAACAAGCTTTTGTCTAGGAGTATTCTGACATGAAAGGTATTTATCCTCAACTCTACACACACCATATTTATATTGAGAAAGATGTCTGACCTATCCGACAACCCCAAAGAATATTGAATCCCCACCTCAGGGACATTGTTCAAGAGGAATTACAAAATCTGTTGGACGTAGATTTTCTATATCCTATCTCGGATAGTCGGTGGGTTTCCCCACTAGTGATCATCCCCAAGAAGAATGGGAAATGGAGAAATTGTGTAGATTACAAGGAACTTAACAAAGTCACTCAGAAGGACCACTTCCACCTATCTTTCATCAATCAGGTTCTAGATACTTTGGCAGGGAAGAAATTCGTCTCTTTCCTATATGGTTTTAGTGGCTATAATTAGATCCAGATTGCCCCGAAAGATCAAGATAAAACCACATTTACATGTCCCTGGGTACCTTTGCATACCGAGTATTTCCCTTTGGACTATGTAATGCTCCAACCAGATTCTAGAGGGCCATTCTGAGCATATTCAGTGATCTGATTAGTGAAGGGATTGAATTTTACATGGATGATTTCACGCCTTATGGTGATGACTTTGATCAAGCTCTGGACAATCTGGAGAAGGTACTAGAACGGTGCATTGCTACTAGGTTATGTTTAAGCCATGAAAAATGTCACATGATGATGACTGAAGGTGTGGTACTAGGGAATTATATTTTTGCAAATGGAATCAGGGTAGACCCAACAAAAATAGAGGTAATCCTTAATCTACCTACACCACGCACACAAAATGAGGTACGTCGTTTCCTTGGCACTTCAGGATACTATTGCAGATTTATAGAAAATTTTGCAAGAACTACTACACCTTTACATTCTTTAACTGGTAATGTGGAATTTCAATGGTCCGATAAGTGTGATGTGGCATTTGCAGGACTTAAGAAATTGATTTCAAAAACACCAGTGCTGAGAGGACCAAACTAGAAAATACCATTTCACATCTCCACCGATGCATCAGATATCGCCATATGCGTTGTTCTTGGATAGGAAGAATACAATAAACCCTATGCTATTTATTTTATCAGCAATAATCTCACTCCCTCTGAATCTAATTATATAGTAACAGAAAAAGAATGTTTAGCTGTTATACATGCCATCAATAAATTTCGTCATTATATAAAAGGCTATCCGGTTATTTTGTATACTAATCATTCTACCATTAAATATCTAGTTAATAAACCTATTACTAATGGATGGGTCACTCGATGGTTATTTCTATTGCATGAATTTGACATCACCATCAAATATCGACCTGGAAGAGAAAATCTTGTTGCAGACTTCCTGTCTCGCATACCCAAAAAAAATGATTACTTGACGGTTGAAGACTAATTTTTGGACGAGCATTTGTTCGCTATCACTACTAAGCCACCTTGGTACGCTGATGTGGACAATTATCTCACAGCTGGGAAACTACCAGCACATCTATCATCAAGAGAAATAAAATTTATTGTCCATCATAGCGCATGATTCACCTGGATCGATGGATATATTTTCCACATAGGGGTTGATCTCCAGGTCTGTAGATGTGTCTGAGATGACTAAATATACCACATACTGAAGGAAGGACATGGTGAGCCCTGTGGCGGGCATTTTTTAGATCACAGGACTGTACATAAGATTTTACACATGGGCTATTATTGGCCCTCAATATTCAGAGATGCAAAAAAATATGTCCAGACATGCGACAATTGTCAACGAATGGGAAAACCAAGTCAGGTTGATGAAATGCCCCTAAAAGCACAAGTAGTCGCATAACCATTCGAGATATGGGCACTAGACTTTGTTGGCCCCTTCAACCTGAATTCAAATCATAAGGCCTACATTCTAGTTGCAACGGACTACATGACTAAATGGGTAGAGGCAGAAGCCTTACCAAACGCAACAGAGGAAGTAGTCATTAAATTTATTTTCAAATTATTTGTATTCTATGGACTACCCAGGGAAGTAATCACTGCTGGAGGGTCAYAATTTACATCTCATAGAATCACGACCACCCTGAACTATTATCATATTAAACACATAGTTACTTCTCCATACCACCCACAGGAAAACGAACAAGTAGAAAGCACCAATAAAGTCTTGGAGGCAATTTTGACAAAAAATGTCTCAAAAAACCAACAGAATTGGGCAACTGAGTTTCCAAATGCCTTATGGGCTTATCACACAAAATGGTTTAACACCACTGGCTACTGTCCTTATCATTTAGTCTATGGTAAAGAACCTATATTTCCAATCGAGTTTGAGATCAAGACTCTAAGGATGGCCTAGGAAATTGGATTGGATCTTATAGAGGCACATAAACAACGCCTACAACAGCTCAATGAGTTGGATGAATCATGCATGTCTACCTTGGAGCACAAAGTTGTTATTCAGCAACAAAGAGCGAACTGGCATGATAAACATATCAAGAAGAAATCCTTCCAAAAATGTGATTGGGCGCTTCTCTATGATTCCATATTTTAGGATTTTCCTGGAAAATTACAAACAAGGTGGCTAGGACCATATGAAATTAATGAACTTCATGATAATGGCACTGTCACTTTAATTACCATCAATGGGTCTGGTTCTCCCTTTCTAGTAAATGGACACCGGCTACGAATCTACCATCAACCACCTTCAAAAGAATCCTTCTGCCAAGAAGTAAGTAAGGACCTTACTGTTCAGATCTTGGCTGGATGGGAAGGTAACCCAACAGCCTCAACTCCATAAATGATGATTTGTTGTTTAGCACTGTACATATTGTATATATCTTTCTTTACAGTTTTGATTGAGTTTTTAGTTTTTTTTAGGAAAGTCACTTGAGAGAATATGAACTAGAAAAGGTGATTGTAATGAATATGATTAAACACTCCTTTTTGTTCTTAGCTCCTGTCTCACTTTGAAAAAACCCAACAAATATAAACCTTGTTTTTTTCAAGAAAATGAACATGCTTATGGACCATCCAATACTTAGATTATTGCATAAAGTTACCCATAGAAATTGAATGAATTTAGTTGATGACTAATCAACTATAGATTCACTAAAACAAAAATGTCTATGGGAGTTTTTAATCAGATGGGTAAAAATTTGATCATTGTTGATGTTCATTTAAAACGAAACGATTGTCGTTCCTTTGAAAGTGATGACTATTGTTACCTTTGCATGATCGTTGATTCCTTTGCAAACCATTGTCGTTCCTTTGAAAAGAACGACTGATGTTCCCTTCGTAAGTAATATCGTCCATCCAAAATAATGATTGTTGTTCCTTCTGTCACACTGTTGTTCCCTTATAATGTATGTTGTTCCTTTTTCAATAGTGTTGTCCATTCGAAATGAACATATGTTGTTCCCTTCATGATTCTTTCTTATTGTTGTTCCTTTCTCAAAACATGCCATTGTTATGTCAGTCACTCCTTTGGGTATGAACTTCATTGATTCCTTTTCATCAGCATTAGTTCTAATTTGTCATTTGGTGTGGATCATTTAACATACCTTAGTAAACTATTTTTGGGTTAATTTCTCTGAATCATCTTAAAAATGGTTCACAATTCATTAACCACCATAATTCGTTTCTTTCCCCTATATATCTACATATACTTGAATGATAATTTCTTTCATATCATAATAATGAATCTTAAATACATTTTTACTTGGCATTCTTACACTTCTTATGCCATCCCTCACTCTTAAGGAGTAGATGAGCCTCCCTTGATAGATCTTTAAAAATAAAAATAAATCAAAATCAAAATAAAGTTTTTAACAAAGTAATAAACTTCTTCCATAAAGAATAAGGGGTCTCATCAAGAGACAACCTACCACGATCATCAGATAATAACATAGGTGACATTCCCACTATGGCTACCACACCAGGGAAATGACCTTTGGCATTTTTTTCAAAGGACAAGAGGTCTCACCACGAGCCGACTTGTTCACTTAGGTTACAATCTAGTGAGTGGTATTATCATCGTCTGGCTACCAAACCGGAATAATGGTATTCTTGGGAAAAGACAATTCAAACTATTTATTAAGGATACAGACTCATCTATGGGTTAAAAGGAAACCCCGTCGAGGCTATGGACGCCTGCTGGCAGCAGTGGCTCTGCCTGTGGTATCGAAGTTTACCTTAATACACCATTTTTTAGTGTGTTTTTAGATTTCCTTTTCTAAACAATGAGGCTATCATTCCAGATATATCCAATAAAAAGGGAAAGTAACAATGTTATGATATGTGGAAAATTTTAAACACGTGAACAAATTTTAAATCTTTCGAAATCATTTTTTTCCTCAAATGGTTTCTAACATAGGTATGACAATTCGAATTTCCCACACAAAGTGATGATTATCATAAATACTGTTAAAGTGCTTTTTGAAAAGTTATTAATGATTGTCTTTTCCACCGGTGACGACGACATAGCAATCACACCTCACAGGGATTCCCTGCCATTATTACACTTGTACATTTGACGGTCGAGGTCGACCTTTCCATTTATAGGGGGTAGATGCTCGACACATTTACAGATAGATTTCAATAAGTGCAGTAAATACGAAAAAATTGCATTTTTACACAATGTCGTTCTATATTTTCTATTTTTGTTGTTTGAAAAACTGGTTGATTTAAGCTGTAGCAAGGAACGATTAGTTGTCCTCACCTGCTTACAAAAATATGGGAGGCCAAAGTGTGCGGAGGGAACCAACATTACTATAGTTAACTGAGCATGCAAGAGAAATATTACAATGTTTAGGGTGGACGAAGAACTTCAGTCAGTAGCAAGGATATGATATAGACATCACAATCGAATTCTTCCTAAACTTGTAGGGAGAAACCTCCATGGTTTGAGATATACGAATTCCAGTCACTCAGGAAATTGTAACATAGGTTACAGGCCTTCCTAACACAAGCATACAATGGACTGGAAGATATACAACGCTTAAAGAAGTTGTAGAATCGTTCATAGACCCTAGAAAGGAATTGGATAAAAAGGGAAAGAGACTTAACCCAACCAACACTCTTAGCGAACCCTGGAAAGAATTGGCAGGTGTCATACAAAGGTATATTATCTGCGACGGAAGGTATGATGTGATCCGGCCATGCCACCTCAAACTAATAGCAGTGCTTAAACAACGGTTAGTGATCAATTTACCTTTTTTCCTAAATGTTATGTTACATGAGGTCGCTATAAGAACACAGAAAGAAAAATATCTTGTTACTATCATTAACCACCATGGATTGGTAAAAATGATAGTAAATAAAGCCATGATTCAATCTCAAATAACCCGGGGTAATCTTATTGAGGCAAATAAGCCCCTACAATTAGAACAACCTGAATTACATCATGAAGACCCAACCCAGGGAATTGAAGTAGCACAGGAAGATGAATCCACTGCCCAAATGGAAGTTCCACCTCCTCAACCTAAAGTCGAGGCAGACCCCATCCAATTAGCAGAGACTCATACCTCACAAGCAGAGGCATAAATGAGAAAGATAAAAGAGTAATTGTTTCTCCTAAAACCCCCATTGAGAGGAAACGAAGAAGAAGATAGACAAAACAACCTAAAGAAATTCAATAAATGACAGGAAATGATAGAACAGCCTGAAGAAATTCAGGAAATGACAAAACAGCTTGAAGAAATCTGAGAAATAACGCAGATAGAGAAACCCTTACAGGGAGATGTTTAGGAAATTGAACAGACAGAACAAACCCCACAAGGAAACAGTCAGACAGTACTGGGACACCTCACATAACAGTTTTTGAAAAGCTATGAGGTAGAGATAGATCAGGTTCTAGGAAGTTTAGGCACCTCAATTAAAAAAGACACAAACAAACCATAATAATACCAAGTGCTAGCCTCTTCTTCAAACCCTGCTGAAGACTTCCCTGACATTGAGATGTTGTTCCCAGAAGATACAACACAAGAAAAACCTCATACTGAGGTAAATATCCCGGCGATGCAAGGAGAAGAAACATAAGAACAACTATTGACTAATCAGGGTAAGGAAAACCCTAACAGTTCACAAAAACAAAAATCAGGCAAAAGACACAGCAGAATCAGAAGGATAAAACAGGAGAACAAGTTGTTGAAAAGAAGGGTTAAAAGGATTAAAGTGTTAAATTAGAAAGTTGGCAAGCTTAAGGAAATTATCAAATAATTAAGAAAACAACTAGAGCAAGTCGACAAGGCCCATGAAAGAAAGAAGACCAAAAGACATAGAGCACAGGGAAGGAACCCTCTTTCTAGGAGGGAAGTTCAAACAAGTTCTGTAGGAACACAAACAAAAATGCATATCCTTGAAGAGACAACAAAAATGGAACTTCAGACTGAGATTACAACAACATAAGGGTATTTTTTCAAAATCAAGAGGAGATTCCTTTGGAATCATATGAAACAGAGGCTCAACTAGAAATTCTAGGAGGAGTAGCTACTCAAACTGAGGAAGTGATTCCCACTCCTCTGGAGACCATAGATGCAGAAACTTAGACAGTAGTCCCAGTAATGAAAGAAGAAAAATGTCAAACTGAAGAGGCATATCAGTTTCAGGATCAAAGTGCCATCATTGATAGACTAGAAGCAGAGCTGGTACAAGCCCAACAAGCCTTGACGCAAACCAGAGATGAAATGGTGACCATGTAAGAGCACCAAAGAGTTGTTAAACAAATTAAAACCATGTCAGCAACGGAAAATGAGACTTTTTCTAAGCTGACTAAAGCTCAAGGGAAGACAAAGAAGATACAAGGTCAATTGGAAAAAGCTTTGGAGCAAATCAAAGAGATTTGTGATGTCTACACTAATGCAATAGATTGTAGAGCTCTTGCTACCAATTATACTTTGTTTTTATTAGAATGCTACATGTTGCTGAGAGTGAAAGCTATTCGAGTAGGTAAACCGATTAAATCACCACTATCTCTGAGTTTGTGTCATGTTTTAGAGAGCAGGAAGAGAAAGTACAATATTTTCTATGCGAGCTATACCTCCATAACTTCATTTTGGAAGACAACAGTAGAGATAACCCTGGTCCTTTTATTGGAGACATACAACTTCAAGCATTCCTATCATTCACCGAAAATCAAGTCAGGTGGGCTAAATCCCACAAAACTTTCATAAAGAGAGAAACTGGGTTAGATCTCTGGATCAGAGGAGAACCACCAAAATATTTTCCAGCCATCATGTGACATAGGACATTCATGAAAAGGGAAGGGGTGGAGGCTCTTTAGGTCCTATTCACCAACAGGTTATACGATCAAGCATGACATATTTTAGGGAACTCAAGAAGAATCTCTTGCGTGCTCCTAGTTAAGGTGGGATGTCTCCCCAAATGAAGTAAAGATTAGGGAACCTGTAGTGTCCCCAAGGCCGAGCCCCGTTGCAGATCATGTTATATGCAAAGAATTGTAAATATGTTCTATAGGCTGGTGAGCCAAGTTTTGAATAAACTGTAGGCTTATGAGTTTTGTTAGGCCAGGGAGCCTAAGTGCTGAAGGCCAGGAGCCGGTGGATGTACTTGTATGTATGCAGGTCAATTAATAAAATATAAATACCGCCAGTGCAGACCGACCACGATGAATGAGTGATGGGGGACTGAGCGTCCACAGAAGGGGAAAGGAACTAGGGGCTGGAAGGTGGGGAAAAGGGCTGAGTAAGGAGCCTAGGGGCTAAGCCTAGGGGGCTTAGGCCTGGAATAATATTTTATTATTGTTCCTAAGAATCTATGTGCACATTATTTTATCCTAAGTCCTTTGGAAGGACCCGTGAGTTCCCAAGTGGTGGGAGGAAGGTGTACGGATGGGATGCATGCAG
>JASDQU010101417.1:20384-78979 GCA_032191745.1 Picea mariana | reverse complement strand
CCAATATATATAAAGGACAATAAAGGAAAAGAAGAAGCAAGTATGCAAAAAAAAATAAAAAAAATAATCCCAAGTAACAACTATTTAACAAAAGTTGAGTAACAACTACTTAAGAGTAGCTTCCTTAAGGAGAATATTCCATTCCATTACAAGGTCCAATTGACTAGTACCACCATCGTAAGTGGATCCACGCAAGAATGAATCGTGAATGGCTTATGACTACATGTTTTGTATTGGGAAAAGGTCGTTGCACTTTCTAGCTTATGTGAAAAGAAGTGATCTATTGTATTATATTGGTGGATAATAAAAGGTTAATAATTTAAAATGAGAAAATAACAAATTTATATTTTAGTTATTGTTAAAATAATAATATATAATATAAATCTTTTAATTAAAAAAATTAAATAAATTTGACCGAATTAATAATCGTTATACTTTCTACGCGATCCATCGCTGCTTTAGAATATTTTGCATCACTGGATTTCTTATGATAATATAGAATGCCGCTGTCGCTAAAAAGAATTCAAGATCGCATGGGACATAGAAAAGCAAAAGCAATGAATCTAGAATAGATGAATGAATCATTCTGGTCTGGACACATTGAAGTGGGGCACAAACGTACTGAATAATATTAAATATTTCTTTTACATCCTTTTCTGCTGCAGAAAACCTATTGGCAAGACAATGACGAAAGCGTTCGAAAAAGGACTTCAGCTTTACACTCTGAGCGTATATGCGATCTCAGGCACAGATGCTTTTTCGATAACATCAAATTAAACAACGGGCTTTGTGCAGCTCTGAATTTCATCCCTACTCCTTGCGGATATAACAAAAAGAGAAACAGATTTGGGTTTGGGTACTGAATTATTTACAGTATTGTCATTTGTAAATGAATTCGCGTGTAACCTTTGTCAATTCCCGGATTCGTGGCGACTGAGGCTGAAGAAGTTGAAACGCATGGCCGACATCCTTGAAGATCACATGTTTCACCTTCTTACCTGCCCTTTTCAGGGCTTCGTAGTACTCCATGTTTCTCTCCCGCATCACGTCCCTCTCGGAGATGCAAAGCAGGACTGGCGGCAACGGAACATCTTGCAGCCTTGACGATTTAATAGGGTTACATGCAGGATGGTCTCTGTTGGCTCCCACGGGCAGCGAAAGCTTCCAGAAGACGTCGATCCATTTCTGGGGCAGAGCCGGGTCAGACGTTTCGCGTTCCCATGTGGACCGGCTCTCTCCGCCGAAGAAGGGTTGGATGATAATCGCCCCTCTGATATGCAGAGGCTTCACATCCGTTTTCGCCGCACGTACCGCAACGTGATGAGCGATGTTACCCCCGGCACTGTCTCCGGCTAAGAAGCACCGCGAAAAATTGCAGTACGATCTCAACCACGATTCCTCGGGCTCCTTAGGGTTTTGAGCTTGCACTGACTTCATGCCGGCAGCTTGTCGACGGACCCACTCGACGGCACTGAAACAATCGTCGTAAGCAACTGGGAGGCGATGCTCCGGAGCAAGCCTGTAGCCTACTGAAATTATCACAGAATTGATCTCACAAGCCAATCTACACATGAAGGCGTGGTAAATAGACCATGCCGGCGAGCCCATGACGAATCCCCCTCCGTGGAAGTATATGACGAGGGGTAATTTTCCACGCCTCTGCTGATGATCAGCCGGAAGATAAAGACGCGCCCATATACGAGTGGCTGCATCTAGCACGACATCTTTTGAAGCCACAGGTTCAGTCGGCTTGTCAGATGGGGGGACATTAGATACAACGTAAGAGATCCTCTCTACAGAGCCGTCTCTGTACACTCTCAGAAATCCTTCCAGCTCCTCCTCGACTTTGCCTGCCTCGTGCAGGAGGCGAGGAGTAGTCTTTCCCACAGGCCTAATTGTATTCGGGTTTACCGAAACACTATCCATATAAATCTAACCTTTCAATGTATTTAATCGGACTGGATTTGTGTGCAGGCAATTCCCTCCTTCCCTCTAGCACTGATTACTCACTCACTCACTCTTCTGTAGAAATTATAGAAGATGAAGAAACTACACGACCGACCGACCAACGGACGGACGACTGACTATGACAATGACTCAATGCCTACCACTATCCTGCTCTGCTCTGAGCGAGGGCTGAATTTTTATAGTGAGAGGTAGCAGAGGAGGAGAACGCTTTGAAAACTTTTTTTACCACTTGCCCACTTCCAAGCATCAACAGTCACCTTATTTGCAAAGAGAATCTAAATTGGCTAAAAATAGCACTAAGAATATTAGAACCCTTTAATATACTATCCCATAATCCTTGATTTGGCAGCTAAGAGGATTCCGAATTTAATATCTCTAAACACCATTAAAAAAATACTATGTTGGCGACAGATGTACTGAATTCATTCAGTATATTACTATGGGTAATCTTACTAGCACAGCCCTAAACTAGTGGCTGGTGAATGCCCCAAACTTGTGGTTGGTGAATGTTTAAAGGTTTTTGCTGGTAAAATTTTCTAACGCAGTAAAAATCTTGTACTTAGTTGAAGAAAACTCTAATTGACACTAGGCTCATGAAAATCCCTGGTTCAGTAAATAATCGACCCAGCAAATGATGCAGTAAATAATTTGATCAGTTTAAGTTAAATTTACCCTGTCTTGACATGCCAGACATACCAGGAAGATCATTTACCTGGATATTGTTAGGTATTGTTTTCACATTACCCTAGCCAAGAATGGAGAATATGAAAGGGTTGCAATTATGACTGTTATTAATAGGTGGATAGTATATATGGTAAAAGCGGTAGAAATGTAAATCTATAGAAAAAGTAAATATTGAAGTAAATTTATAATTTCAAGTTTGTTAATCATTTGAATGTGACAATTAGACAGTGATTTTTTAATCATATTAAGTAAATGTTAAAAAGTAAACGGACTCTCTTAAAAATGCAAGAAAGTTATGAACATGAGATTTCATTCATTGATTTGAAAAAAAGACGATAAAAAATATGTCAACATCTTCAATTGATAACCATACAATTGGAATTTATGATTAAAAAATGATTAATTATACTCATTTCCAATAAATATAGGTCTTTCAACATAATTAAAACCCATAAACTTAGACCCATATTTAACCTCCATTTCTTCGCATCATTGCCTTCTACAGTTACTTGATAAATTGCAGAGAATCCAAATTAGATAAAATCACTAATACAACATGAGCGGATAGCAGCGGCTGCTCAGTTACGTGACATTTCACAAATTAAAAGGCAAACAAACATCGTGCAGGCCTGATCTTGCGGGCACTCGATGTCGGCCGGAATAATACGAAATGTCGGCATTTGGTGGGCCCATGTTTGAACTGCTGAGGCGATTGCCAACCAGCCGTTGACTGTCCGAGTTGGAAACGTACCCTTGTAAATTCTTTCGTGATTCCCAGCCAATGGAAATCGAGAAAAATGCAAAACTGATATCATGGAGTTCTTTTGTATTTTATGGTGTCCGGAATTTCAAAGCAGAGAAAAAGACATAAAGCTTATTTAACTCTGATCTGACATTTTTCCTTGCAAAACGAGTCAGACATTATCGCTAATGGTTTTAAGCTTTAATAATGGAATAATAGTCCATTTTTTAATTGCAAATCGTGAACTGTTCGTTCCACTAATCATTCGCGTTTCCTTCTGTCACAATATCCCATCGATATCTCTTCATCAATGAGATGAGAGGATCGTCATTCGCCCTGTACAATTTGCTTGTAATCCCAAAATGGTAGGCGACATTGACACTTTGTATGATGCCCAGCAGGGCCAGCACCAACGAACTTATGCAATTAATGCAATTAGAAATGAATGAAAGTGGATTAAATCTTCCGTACTAGCCTAATCATTATGACAGTTAAGATAATGTGAAAATAATGGGGGAGGAAAATTGATTATTTTTAATTTTTAATTTTGTGAGAATAATTTTGGATTAGATGTTAATAATGAAATTGTTTTAGATTAGATGTTAATAATGCACAATTTCATTGTAATAGAGTATGAGAAGGTGTTAAATTTATTTTTATATTAAAAATAACAATTTTATTAATTTAAAATTATAATTTTGATATAATCAAATATTGAAGATGATAAAAAGAAAAAGTTAAAATGGGTAAAGTTCTACTTTCTTCCATCATCTTACTCCCACATCTATTAAATTATTGAAGGATAGTGAAACATAATTTAATTATTGAGATATGGATTTCGAAGATTTTGATTTTTAATAAGGTTTACGCCTTATCCAGTGATATGCTTGTATTTTTGTTTTAGTTATGTCTGAATTTATATAACAATAATTAAATTTAAAAGTAATTACAAGTTTTTAATGGATTCATATGTGTTTAAACTTACAACAACCAAATTGAATGGTACAAGTATAATTTTTTTTTTTTTTTCTAGAAAAAGAAATCATATATTTTATTTAGATAAAAAATAATATATTATTTAAAAATGTCAAATATATATATATATATGAATGAAAATGGATTAAATCTTTGGTCTAAGGGTGTTGAATTTATTTTTATATTAAAAATATCAATTGTATCAATCTAAAATTACAATTTTGACATTTGTACAATCAAATATAAAATAGTAAAAAAAAAAAATTAAAATACTTAAAGGTCTACTTTATTCCATCATCTTACTCCCACATCTATTAAATCATTGAAATATAGTGATGAAACCTAATTTAATTGTTAATATATGCATTTTGAATATTTTGATTTTGAATATTGTTTTTAATAAGATTTAAGCCTTATCTAGTATATGCTTATATTTTTGTTTTAGTTATGTGTGAATCTATATAACAATAATTAAGTTTAAGGGTAGGTACAAGTTTTTAATGGATCCATGTGTGTTTAGACTTACAACAACCAAAGATGATACGAGTAGATTTTTTTTTATTATTATTATAGAAAATGAGATCATATATTCTATTTAGATGAAAAGTAATATACTATTTAAAAATACTAATAGCATTATATATATATATAAGGCATGGAAAATTTACTTATGATACAAAGCATAAATATTGAAAGGAGAAATTCAAGAGCCTAATCATAACCATTGAAAAAAAAATCTAGAGCTAAGGAGTAAAATCATCATCAATTCAACCATTTTTTTCATTTTTTCTTTTTAATTTCTATCCACCACCTTGGAGAAGATTCCACAAGGACTAATTGTACTTTAGAAGGATGATGTCTATATTTCAAACATTGTACCAACTCCTTATGGAAGTGGTGAGATTCATGAATTCTTTTCATTCCCTTTGATGGGGCTTCAATTGTAACTACACCAATCGAGGGGGGGAATCTGATATTCTTGTCTTCTTCTCTAACCACCAAAGCAGGTTCCAATTCTGCAACCTGCATTGTTAGAAAACCCTTGATATCGTTCTCTCAGACTTGTATTTGCTATTTTTTTGCATTATATTCATCTTCATCATGTGACAATTGTGGCTCAAATGATTGTCGTCCTTTAGGTTATGGTTTATTTCCTTTTTTTCTTTTAGGATATAAATTCATGCTTGAGGACATGAATCCTGCAAATGTCTTTCTTGTTGACAAATCCAACATCAGAAAGTTATATTTTCATAATCCAATACATGAGTCCATATGTAAGATTTTCTCTGAAGTATTAGCTTATTCACTAATCCCTTACTAATATTGATCTCCACACATATATATGCATATGTGACTTGGGTCGATGTGTATCTATTTTTAAATATATGTCCAATCTATTCCTAATGGATATAAAAATGGTTAACTCCCAAAAATACATTGGCAAATTTAGGAGGCATACCCAAATAGGAATTTTAACAATAAACAAAGAGGATGAGTTAAATTATGGGAACTATGGTAAACAAAGAGGATGAGTTATATAAATTCATCTAGATCCCCTAGTATAACTTTGACGTAGGACGTTGAAAACCATTAAAGAGACATATTACCACCATATATTTATAGTAGGATAGGATTTCTAAGACTATCTCCTCTTTTACTTCAAGTATTGGAACCTCCTCCTTTAAGTAGTGAGCATTTGTTCCTCGCATATGAAGTTTGCATTGTCACAATAGGGCCTTGTCATCATTCCTTGATTCTTTAGTGGCCTCATTTTCCAAAATTCCCGTTGTCGTTCCTCAATACATTGTTGACTAGGGAATAGTGCGAAGGCACCCTATGGAGGTAAAATACCTCCCCGCTTTAGGCTAGTAGAAAGAGTCTAGAAACTAGAGTGAGTAACCCTCAAATCTGTATATACTTAAGATTTCTTCAACAAAAAATGAATTTTTTTTAGTTATTCAACAAAACAAAACATAGAATCAATTTCTTGAAAAAGACTATGCAATAAAGATTATGATTTTTATCAGATATTCTCATTTAAAGAGGGCATCATATTCATGTTTAATTAATGTTTAATAAAAGTATGAAAGAATATTAGAAAAACAAAAAGAATGCAATCTTGTTTAAAAAAATATTGCTCAAGGTGATTATTATTTTAAGAAAATATACTAATAAGTATATTTAGAAAAAACATTCCTAAATACTTGAATTGAAGAATATAAGAATACAAAACGTGTTGTTACAAGCATAAACGTTCAGAAAATCATCCTTTCATAATCATAAATGTATTAAATTTCAACATGATTTAGTAGCAAATATTGTAAACCATGAATAATGAAATAAAAGATACTACTAACATTCAATATTATGAACCATAATTGTAAGATTCATCATGTGAACAAATTTAGAAGCCGTAGTTGATATATTAAATTTTTGGAAATGCACAGATAGGTTTCTGAGATTAAATATATGAAAACTTTATTGATACAAAATCTGAAGTATTTATTGAAATATTTGAAACAAATGATACAAAGTGTCGATTAAACAAGAGATGAATCCCATGAGAAATAGAAGGATAAAAAAAAAAAAAATCTAAATGCATAAAGACTGAAATAACTTCGAAAAGAAAGTTCTCCCTTTAGTGCAACAATCAATAACCTCTTATTCACTTTCTTTTCCTTTTTAACCTATTGTGCCTAACCATTTCTTGTTTGAAGTAATGGTTTCCAAAAATAGTAGAGAGTGGGAGAGTGGAACTCAATTTTTTGGAAAATAGTTATCCCATCCTCTTTTCATGCTTAAAATAACTGTGATCTATTTATTGAGTCAATTATTATTCTTTTTCCTTTAGTGAGGTTGTGGTGTTGACATGGATGCRACTTGGGATACTTGTATTCTTGATAGATCCTAGCTTCTCAACCTAGATATTTGATTTCATTTGTTTCCTTCTTAGTACTTAAAACTTATAATAATTTTTTTGAAAAATATTATGCAACAAATATTATGAATATTATCCTTTATAGAGGGCACCATATTCCCRTTTCATCATTGTTTAATAAAACTATTGAAAAAAGATGAAAGAAACAAGAAGAATGCAATCTTCTTTAACAAAATATTGCTCAARATAATTATTATTTTAAGAAAATATACTGACAAGTATATTTAGAACAACCATTCCTTAATACTTGAATTACAAAAGATACAAATACAAAAATTGTTGTTTGTTGTTACAAGCATAAACTTTCAGAAAATTTTCCATTCATAATCATAAATATCTTAAATTTCAACATAATTTAGTAGTAAATAATGTAAATCATGAATAATGAAATGAAATATATTA
The DNA here is from genome assembly GCA_032191745.1 of Picea mariana. Taxonomy (NCBI): domain Eukaryota; kingdom Viridiplantae; phylum Streptophyta; class Pinopsida; order Pinales; family Pinaceae; genus Picea; species Picea mariana. The sequence goes on along the minus strand of JASDQU010101417.1, from coordinate 71,270 downwards.
CTAACATTCAATAGTATCAACCATAATTGTAAGATTCATCATGTGAACAAATTCAAAAGCCATAGTTGATATATTAAAATTTTGGTAAATATAAAGACAAGTTTCTTTAAATTTTTGAAATATTTTTTGATACAAAATATGAATTATTTATTGAAATATTTGAAACAAATGATACAAAGTGTTGATTAAACAAGAGACAAATCCTCTCAGAAATAGAAGGATCACAAAAAATAAAAAAAATCTAAATGAATAAAAAATCTAAATGTATAAAGTCTGAAACAATTTCCAGAGAAAAGTTTTATCTTTAGTGAAATAATCAATAACCTATTATTTGATTTCTTTTCCCTTTTATATTATTGTGCCTACCATTTCTTGTTTGAAGTAATGGTTTTCAAAACTAATAGAAAGTGGGAGAGTGGAACTCAATTTTTTTGGAAAACAATTATATCTTCCTCTTTTCATGCTTAAAATAATTGTGATCTATCTATCCAGTCCCTTATTCTTCTTTTTTCTTTAGTGAGGTTGTGGTGCTGACATGGATGTGATTTGGGGCACTTGCATTCTTGATGGATCCTTTCTTCTTAACTTATCTATTTGATTTCATGTGTTTACTTCTTTGTACTTAAACTCTACCATCCTTCTTGTATCAATATATAATTTAGTATAAATATCAAAAGAGGTAGGTGATTGAATTTGATACAAATTAGTGATAATACATAGCCATCTAAAATAAACAGAAATTTGATCATAGATCAACATTCCTCTAATAGGACCATTGATATATTTAAATTGTTTAATATTTTTTCCACTATTTAATTAAATTTTCATTATATCCTTCAATATTATAAAATAATTTGTTAGGTTTCCATGGAGGAGGACATCCTAATTCAAATGTTGTTGAAAATTCATTTTTAAACTCTTCAAAAAACTTTTCAAATACATTTCATTTATTTTGAGCTTTCATAATCATTTTTTTTTAAAATGTACTGAACTTGATAACATAATAAAAAACGTTTTGTCTTTGACACCCATAATTTTCAATTCAACTTAAGTTCTTTTGTTTATGTATTTAATTACTTCATCTTCCTCTTATGTGTTTAATTACTTCGTCTTCCTCTTGATATATTTATCTTCTAAACATTCCAAAGAAATAGCAATATCAATATGTACCTTGCACTCTAAAGTTTCCATTTCTTGGATCTCCATTTCGTAGACTTTACCAGTCAAATCGTTGGGCGGAGGGGGTCCCTTGTCCCACAAACAAGGGGGTCTCATACACCAATTTGGTGTGCTGGCTTGGTCGTGACCTTAAAAATAGATTATTATTATTATTATTATTATTATTATTATTATTATTATTATTATTATTATTATTATTATTATTATTATTATTATTATTATTATTATTATTATTATTATTATTATTATTATTATTATTATTATTATTATTATTATTATTATTATTATTATTATTATTATTATTAGATCCCAAATCATATGTCTCATTCCAATTAAATACTTTTTTAGAGAACATTTTTTTTTCATCTTCCAAGGATTTCATTAATTCTTTAATTTTTTTGTTTTCCTTCAAGTATGATCTTATCCCTATTAGCTAAATTTTTATAGAAGCCATCGATTCTTAAATTTCCTTTCTCCAATTATTCTTCTTTTGATCCTTTTTTAACGATTTCAATTTCTAGAATAGTTGACTTTAAAGTCATATTAGCTAATAAAGGTACTTCTTTCACCTTATTTATTCTATCAATTATCTACCCTGATTTAATATTCATATCTAATAAATTTTCTACTTGATCAATTAATTCCTCGTTTCTCTTTGTACTTCAATTGATTATTTATTCTGAACATGTTTAGATGTTGGTATTTTCAATTTTCCCTTTAGGACTTGGATTTTTTATCCTTTTCTTTGACTAAAGACTCAAGTTCAATTTTATCATTGGGGTCATGTCCAAGAGTGATTATTTTATGCTCTAAATCATGAATATTTACAAACCCATCCATATTAATAATATTTTCTTTTTTAAGTTGATTTTGAAACATTGTCACCAGTGTTGTCAATTTTTTGACATTAGCTATTGCTTGTATCAAGTCATTCGACACTATTTTCCTATTCTACTTGTGAAATTCAATCTTATCCGCAATAGGTATTTTATCTAGATCAAATTTCACTTTAGTAGTCTCATATCCATTATACTTTATTTCTCTTTTAGATTTGTTGAATTTTGGATGTAGAATAGCCATGTCAAGTGTAACATACCCATCCTTCCAATATGAGTCTCATCCCTGCAAAAAACAAATTAGCCTACTAAATACAAATCTAAAAATGCCCCATGCATATAAAATAACCCAAGGGGGAAGCAGGGCCATAAATATTACAACAAAACAATATGTTGATTTACTCATGCATCTAACAACATTTATAAAAACATGAATGCCTCCAATAAGCACACAACAAACACACACAATATTCAAATAATAATTTACACAAAAGAATAATCATAATAAAAATAAGAACACTTATATGTTCATATAATGTAGCCAACCTTTTGTGTACGGAAGATGAACCTCCCAACCATATGCATTGTTGCTCATTTTCTGTCAACAATTGGCCACTCCCGAGATGAGGTTGTGAGTCCACAAGGAGATCTGTCTCTTTGTATATTCACTCCCCACACTCAACAACCGAAAACCTAGGTTCTACTCCTACAAGAGCTCAAATACACAAACTCTCTCTTCCCCGCAACCTACACAACCTAAGTAATGTACCCCCTTCACTTTCCACAGTCCCTCATCTTGTACCATTTGTTTATCAAGGATTTTAGTGTACTTAGTTGGCAGGGAATTTCTCAGTTGGGGACTTCATGAGCCCTCAACTTCTTTAGGAGTGCTCAAAACAACCTTCACAAGGCACTTGAGTTTTTTCCTCAATAGGAAAATGCATTATAGGCTTACAACCCGTTTTACAGGCACATATGCCACATTTCTAGCATAAAACACATCCAAACAATGTATACCTTCAAGAACATCATGGCTGGTGCTCTTCCCAACAATCAAAACCTCTCTTACTATCCAAAATCTACATGCAAAAGTAGTATCCTTTCTTCATACGAATTTCCTTTCTCCTCAAGCGAGCTAACTACTCACTTTGCCCAATGTTGATTGTACATATGCCTCATGCTCCCTAATAAATATGGGATGTGACTCCTCACACCCACCCACTTATATGAAATAAGTGATTGACTTTGGGAACACTCAACAACAAATAGAAGGTTTACACAATGATAATAATTTTAAAATTGTGGGTTAGATTAATACCCATGAATATTTCCCCTTGGAACCCTCTCTCTTTACAAATCATATCCCTCCATCATTTTCACCCCTCTTATATTGTAGCCAACGATAACTACTTTTATTAATCATTTCAATGTACATAATACATAAGCTTTATTAAAATTTATCTATACTTTAATAAGCTTTTTAGGGTTTAGGGTTTTAAAGTCGATGTTTTAAGTTCTCATCTAGGGTTCCTAGTCTCTACTTTTCTCATATTTATATGCTTGGTCTCCATCTTCACCTACTCGACTATTTATCCTGATGATGGATCCAACTAGAGATCTAAAACATTGACAATTAAAATGACAACTGTGAACTTTCTGAACAATTATATCAACTATATAATACATAGTATGTCCCTCGACCATTTTAATCAATATGGGATCTTCACCCTAACATATTGGCTCACCAACCTAATTCACATTTACATAATTACATTATAATTTGCGAGAATTCAAATTGGGGATGTTGCATTCCCCTCCCCTTTATTTTTGCACTGTCCTTAGTGCACAAGAGCATATGGTGTTCATACAATTATAATGATAGGATCCTTAGACTTTAATTGACATATAGGCTCGTTGGCCTAATATCAAATAGGAATTCCAACTTAAATATCCCCAAAACCATAAATACATAGGCGTTCGATCCCAATGACATAGATACATAGGCACTCTGACCTCAAAATATAGATAAATAACCCAATGGAATTATCCTAAAACTATCATGATTTTCACCAACTCTCTTCCTCTTAACCAGTCCAACCCAAGGAATGTACCCCCTTCACTACTCTTAGTCCATTGGGATGTACCATTATTTTATCAAGTCTAACCTAAGAGATGTTCCCCCTTCAATGTCCTTTGTCCATTAGGATACACCATTCATTTATCAAGGTCTCTCTGGTAGAGGTATATAGAAATCTCACTACTAGGAACTCAAGGAACTCATTGCTAGGAAAACTACTAGTAAATAACCAACAACAACCTTTCTGTTGCAGTGAAACTCACATAGGAGTTCACTATTCAGGCCTTAAAACTTGGATCTTCTACAATCTCATCAACTTGATTCTTTTTGTTGTACTCACCCTCTAGGCTTAGGAATCCATTTCATTGTTACACAGTTCCTTGGGAAATCGATAATTTTCGAAGGTGTTCTTGCATATATGACTGCCAAATTTCTACTAACCTTCCACTGGAAATATGTAACATATGGAAATCTAATCTAGGCAGAAATTTGTGGCCACCCACCTATCCCACTAGCTTAAAACATGGGTTTCCACCTTGGAGGCATTTTTACGATTTTTCGAGTCCTGAACTTCCAGGTTCATTTTGAGCCCCTAAACAACAGTTTTTGGGCACGCCAGCTCCGAGAAAATAGCCAAAGGAATAGTATGAGATGAATGGAATATGTAATCCCCAGCTAGAACATTTTGACGAGGTATAAAATTCCCCAAATGGAGATCGTATGCAAAATTTATGCCATTGGGAAGTTGATGCACCAACTACCCCCATCGGGGCCCACAAACCTTTTCGTGTTTCATCTTTCGAGGTTAGGGTTTTAGATTTTCTTTATGTTAAAAAGGCCCCTAGTGCCTCATTATAAAGATCATCATATTCTTGCGAATGAGTGTAGCCATCACATCTCTTCTCAGAGATAAGATTCCACCATTCTAGCGAGTCAACCACTCTTTAATTTTATAGTTTTTGTACATTCTCTCATTAATAAAATTTGTGCATTATTGTATGGCTGTGATTATTCCAATATTTCTATGTATCTCATAATATCTCTATATATTTCATTTTTATATCTTCACCTTCATTTTGTTCTCAAAATAATCTGGATCAGTGGTATCAGAGTAGGCTACTCCTTTTTGTTTCTTATGCATGTCCTCGATGAGGTCATGATATAGAGAGTTGGGTCTTGAGCTAGTTTCCCTTGAGTATAAATGCTCTCTCCATCCCAGGAAGCCTCCCGTGGTGGAAGAAAAGAGTTATGAGGGAGCATAATATCCCATTAAGCTATTGCTTGTGGAAGCCCCCGCACAATAGAGGAACAATATGTTGGAGAATGTTTCCCAAATCCTTCAATGATTGTCGATAATAACTGTTGTGTCTTCATCAAGAAGTCGCTTTGGATATGCTACACCATTCAAGGTACAAGTTAATTTTTATATTCTTGTATTTGAAAGTCATATCCATACAGATGCTTTGGAAAAATGGTTAAAATTTGCTAGAATGTTATTTCTCTATTCACAATTTTTTCGACAGAGAAAATATCACCTTTGAGCTCCTTAAGGATCTCCCTCATATCAAACATTGGTGGGAAACTTACTAGGAGAAAAGTTCCATAGAGGAGTCTGGAATATTTGGGACTGAGCCTAATTGGGATTTTTTTATGGATGCGGTCAAGGAGCAATACTACCTTGTGGGAAATTATGATCGCTAGTACATGAGATGGACCACACTGCATCAAAAGCGTGACCAAACAATGTAGGAGTTCACAAATACCTTCCATACCTTGCACACAAATATGGGTATCAAATACTTTGAGTGGCATCTGGTTCTAAAATACCATAGGTCTCTACATAAGTACATCTAAACAAAAATTGAGTTTCTAGACATCTCATTACTGGGAGCCGCTTATAGATATGTTGTCAAAATCAAGCAAAAATCTAAGTAGAAGAACAAGAAGGAATATGGTCTGAAAATATGTAACAACCAAAGTATGGTAAAGGCATCCCTAACTCACATAATAGTTAACCTAAAGACAAACAATCCAAGCCACCTGAAAATAAGGGCAATGGGAATATGAAGAAGGACACTGGGAAGTGATGAAACTTCCAAAAAATCCCTTGGAACAACACTGATGAATGTCGCTTGAAACAATCATTGGTAGTCGAGCTCAAAGAAATAGAGACGAGCCCCAACTCTAACTACAATTCAGACAATAATAAAAAGAGACATAACATTGATGTAGAAGCCATTGCTTCTTTCGTGACCACACAAATCCAACCAGAAGAACCAAAGGATATTGAGGAGGGGGAGAGATTTTCCCATTCAAAAATGTGGGTGAAGGGGACCCCTTTGTTACACATTATTTTGGTCACCCTGGTGATTTTCTACAAGCATGTGTTCAGGCTCTCAAAAGAATATTTTGCATCAGAAAATTAACTGATTTCTCCCTCCACAAAATTTGTTTTTAGAAGGACGTCGTAGGATAAGAGTAATACGTAGTGAGAAAATTCCTGATTTCCGTAGGTCGCCCTTAACCTGGCCTGCAGAGTTTCTGCATGCTGCTCTATAGACAGGGTGTGGCAGCATTTTAAGACTAAGAAAAGGGACAAAGTTCATGAAGGTTCTAGAAGGGAATCTTCTAGAATATGAAGTGGCATTTGTATGATTGGGATCCTACTGGCTTCTCTGATTTGGTGGGTTCATCCTGATCTCTTTAATCATCTCTCTTCCTCATATATAATGATGGATCTCTCATGGAAAAGGTTAAGCAAAAGCATTAAGCAAGAGATAGTAAGGAATAATTAAGGTTGAATAGGCTATGAATTGTGTGAGGTACTCTACATCAGATGCTTGAAGGCTTCATCTCATATTATCAAGTTATTGTGGATCATCTTCATGCAAACTTGGAGCAAGTGTGTATGTCAAGAGCAAGGGCCACCGAAAGGGAACTTAGCAACATCAAGGTTGTTTTTTTGTATCTTCACTTTATCTTAATATAATACAGTGGCATGTTTATTTCCCATAAAATCATTCTCATTTTATTACATGATTCCTTGATCACATGTATAAGACTTCATTGAATATATTATTATTTCTTTCACTTTGGTTGGTTTGTGTTTCATTGCAGGATCAATAGCACAAGAGCACCGGAGCAAAGCAGGAACAACAAAGACATAAGGAAGTGGTACTCAAAGGTATGTCATGCATCCTTTCTTTGATAATAGATTCAATGATTAGAGCTCAGAGAAAGCACCATGTCTTGTCTTGTTTTGTTCTATATCTAGGTGATCTAGGGAGATCAGTTTATGTCCACATTTATCGATATTATCCAATAACAAAATTGGCGACTCCGCTGGGGATATGACCTATTTTTTGTTTTTTTTTGTCCATTTTCCCTTAACCTATCTTTTTTCATTCTGTTTCAGTCTCTAAGTCTCTAAGGGATCAATCCAAACTCTCTGGCCCTGAAGGTTTCCTAAATTTGTTACCCTCTTTCCAATTTTCTTGTGTTTACAAATGTTTTTGCATTATACTCTATATGTCACCTGCCAGAACTTTAGATTGTTGCACCTTCACTGTTTAGGCCAGTGTGAACTTTCAACACCCAATCCATTGCTAGCTTGCGGAAATTGGAGATTTTCGCACTGTAACCTACTGTTGGCATGTGACCGTGTCTGTAATTGTTTTTTGGATTGGGTCTTGATTGCCTTTTGATGCCCAGTTTTGCCTTGATCACCTGGGGGAACTTTTGAGGTCAGTTTTTGATTGATTGCTGAATTTAAAAATTTCTTTTTATTGGTTTTCAAATATTGTGAACCCTTCATTATCATTTTGTAAGTTTTTGCTTCTTGATTTTTATCAACAAGCATATAATCTCTGATCGTAGATCTGGGTGCTTGATTGATTAAAAGTCTTTCATCTGAGTGAATTTTTGGATTATTTTACATTTTTTGGATTGCTTGTTGATTTGAAAGATATTGCTTGTTTTCATTTGATAAGAACTTTCTTGTCATCTTTGTTTTTATCTTCATTGAAAGTTTGATTTGGGTTTCTGTTGAGTGTATCTATGTGCCTTGATTACTTTTCCTTTCTTTAGTATACCTCAGATCTGGCTCCGGAAAGGAAAATTAAATCCATTCATTCTTTTTAAGTAATCATTCATAAAAAATCTTTGCATTCAAAATTAAAAGAAAACAAATTGAAAATTTTCATTGCTTATGATTGTTTGGAATCATAGTTCATTCAAGAAAAGAAATCATATTTCGTAGCTTTTGTGTTTCTGGAAAGATATCTTCTCCCTATTGTAGATAGAATTCATTGAGTGAAAGATTGCATCATTCATATCTATTTTCATATTATTGGGTCAAGGTCTCTCACAACATTGGTTTCATTTCCGTCTCCCTCTTGAGTAAACAACAGCCTCTAAAAAACATTGCATAATCTAAAATTCAATTAGTCACTTTTATTTTCTAGGGATCTTTTACACTAACATTAGCTAGGCTAGAGCTTTGGAATAGTCTTTGAGACACACTCTCCAAAGAAAAAAACACACAATAGCATCTTGTGATAGGGAGTGTTCGAATCCATCTGCAACATTTTGTCCTGGGAAGCCCTTCTGACACAAGGGTCAAACCTGAGGTCACATTGAGATTGGCAGAGTTACTCACCCTACTTTGTTGTTCTTGGTGTAGAGATTGCACGTATTATGGAGGTTGCTTGAAGGTATACCCATAATGATGAGTTGAAGCCTCTCAAGTTGATTTCATGCTGGATACCCTGCCTTTGCATGTGGATTGGACTGTCGATTGTTTCCCCAAGCATTATTGTTGTTCTTGCTAGCCTTAGTTTCCTATATTTTTAGGGTATTACATGAGGTGACTGTGGAGGGACAAGTCTTCACGGTACCTAGAATCGACGTTGGCCAGACTCACTCGGGCTCCTTAGAGGTTATACCCACGATTATGTGTGGGAGCTTGCACCAGGGTGTAAGTCCATTAAGCAGGTCATCAACGTAACTTTTCCACCCTCTTTATCCTATCTCCTTCTTGTCTTGACTTCACGACGTTGGATTTCATCACCAACTAGTGACTTCGAAATAAGAAGGCTTGTTTGCTTGGTTTGATTCCTAGATTTTATTAGCGACTGTTTTTTGTTTTTGTAGTTGGCCATAGATTTTTTGCGTGAAATATTTGGCTTTTCCAACATCGACCCTCCACTTTGTTCACGTAGGGTCCAGGGACTTCCTTCAGAAAATATGGAGGATTATCTCCCTCTACCCCCTCATTCACCAGAGGTCTCTCCTCAACAGAGCGAGGTCTAGGACACTATAACCTCACATGAGGAAGGCTCTACCTCTTTAGAAAGTTTCTGAATTGTTTATGATTCTCTATAGGCTTTATGTATTCCTCCTGGATATGAGAGACATATTCTCCAACTGAATTCATCCAGAGAACTTGTTGTTGACACTTATGGAATATTGACTGGACCCAATTTAGGCCCTGGAGTCTGGGATCCTCTTTGGACTACTGACATATTTAAAAGCCTTATTGGCCCCTGACCAAGTTTTAGAGATCCTTGGTCAAGTTTGACCTATTTTGGGACTTCGACAGGCTGTCAAAGCAAAGCACAAGTCGAAGTGGAGATCACGGGATATCAACCCCTTTTTAGGGCATTTTTGGGTTTTAGGCTTATGTAACGGGTATGGGATGTCGGACCATTGGTTTACCCATGTTTAGGCCCTTTTGTAATGTATAAATAGAAAGCTAGGTGATGTAAGTAGAGGCACAAGTGTGTGGGTGTGTGTGATGCTAGGTGCTAAAGGCAAGTGATAGTTGTACTTGCTTTGTGCATACCATGTGAGACTTGAAAGGATAAGTGTAAGTAACTGTAAGAGACTATGTAAGGGCTTGGTGTTGTAACCTAGCTCGAGGAAGGAGGATATGGAAAAGTGCGTGCAGATCTTCTATCCACTGTGAAGTAGGATTTTGATGCTATGTGTTTGTAAGAAGTTTGACAAGAAGATAATAAAGAAGAGAAGAGTTGGTGGACATAGCCCTAGGCTGGGGGTGAACCACATATATTCTGTGTTATGGTTGCTTTGTGCATTTTGATTATTTATTTGTTCCTTTGATGTGATTTATGCTTAGTGTTGTTATTCTTGTGAATGTTAGAAGCATCTGATATAATACCTTAGTGCTCGGTAATGTGAATGAATGCTAGATCTGATCTGTTTCTTTATGATAGTGCTTGAATGTGTTGAATCTTATTGAATATTGCACTACACGGTAATTAGGGTTTATCTATGTTGTAGACAAAGGTTAAGTACTAATGAATGAAAACTGCTAAGTGTTTTGCTAGGGTATTGTAATCACAATTCTATGTCCCAGCTAGGTTGCAGACACCTGAGTCCTGCAACCACCCCTACCTCTACCTCGGGTGATACCTCATATTCTTCGCAGGTGTTTCCGAAAGGGCCAGTAGTTAGGGTTTTGTTGGTGCACTGTTGAAGTGTTGAACCCTGGGTCTACCCCTGTGCCAACAAATGGTTCCGTTGTCGGGACCTGAAACTGTGATTGTTGGGAACTGAGGAAAAGAAAGAAACCTATGTGCATAGATATGTTCATTTAGTGCGCAGTATTCTACTTGACTTGTGAAAGCTCTATGCTAAGAAAAGAAGTTTGATCTGAAGAAAAGAGGTAAAATCTGAAATCTTTGTGCCTTGATAAAGGTAAAGTGATTTTTTTTTATTAAAGAGGTAAGATTTGAAAGCTTTGTGCTATGTTAAAGGTAAGATAAGTGCAAATTTTTGATTTGATAGTATGGATCTAGGTATGTTTGATAAAAGATTTCCTAGTCTGAAAACTAGGGCACAATTAGAAGAAAGAAGGTTTGATATGAGTAGATCTAATAGAAATAATAAAAGATATGTTATTCCTATGCATAGAAAGAATGTTTGGACTAACAAATGGATGCAGGATCCTAGGAAGAATTTTCTGCAGGTTAGTTACTATGATCCTAGTGCACAGTACAAGAAAGGATAGGGATCATTTAAGAGAAAGAGAGGATTAACCCTTTGTTATAGTTGTAGAAGACCAGGCCATATTGCTAAGGATTTCCCTGATAGACAACCTAGTTGTCTTTTTTGTAAAGATATGGACCATGAATTTTTGAATTTCCCTAGAATGATTGCTAAACTTGAAAGAATGGATATGGAACAAGGTAAACATGAGAAAGACTTAGAAATTAAGACTATGGCAGAACCCCAAAAAGGATCATAGACCGTATTGTCCGAAATGAAAGACACCTTGAATGACCACAGAGATATCAACTTATTAGAGATCTTCAAAGAGAAAGAATGCATAGAAGCAAGAATAGGAGACTTCGACATAAATTGTGTTCTGGACGAGGAAACACAGGTGAATGTCATGACAGAATGTACTTGGGAAATTTTGGGAAGTCCTACTATGGTTCCTTCCTTGGGAAGAATAAGATTATTTAGAGGAAAGCTAATAATCCTATGTGGAAGACTTACACAGATATCTATGAGTGCTCATGGAACTTCGACAAAGGAAGAATTTGAGGCTATCAAATTTGTTGAGAACAACGCCCCATTTGCTTTATTGATAGGAAAACCATGGATTGAAAAAGATCAAATCCAGAGAAAGAAGAAGAATCCCTAGAACAAAAAAACAAAGCATTAAAATATTTCATGACTAGGAGAATAATGCACTTGATAGAAGAACAGGAGAACAGGTTGAAGACCAGAGACTTGGGTGTCAAAGTTGAAAGAATGTGATAAAATAAAGCACTTACCCCAGACAACGAAGAAGTATTACCCTTGAACCTTATGAAATATCATCAACAGCGTAAAGTTATTATGCCAAGAGAATATAAGAATCAGAAAGGGAAGAGGAACCCAGTAACGCAGATCACAGGGAAGAAGGCTAGAAATCTCAGCAAGAAGAAAGAAAAGTTGGAGAAATGATAGGAAGTTCCAGAGAAGACTTTGCAGAAGGAAAGTCTCCAGAATTCAAACTTCGCCAGAATATCAGAGCATCTTGGCACTTCGCCATGGTAGAGCGATATGACCATTGGAGGCATTATAACCATTAGATTGACGTTCCCGAATGGTTAGAACAACATTTATGATCAGAAGGCTTGCCATCAGAACATTGGAATTGTGTCATAATGGAGAGAACTACATTAATGAAGGCTTCTTGTCCATTGGAAGGATTCGTTACATCCCTGTCTACTTATCCCATCGATTGTTGCGTCGAGCACACTTTTGCAAATTGTATCCAAGCCAACTAAAGAACTCATTGTTACTGTGTTTTTCTTATTGAGACCTTGCCATCCATTCTATTGCATTGAGAAATTGTTCATCAGCCTGAGATATCCGATCTCGAGCGTGCATGTCAGATGTGCTCAGCACTGTGGAAAATTTAGTAGAGGAAATTTTAATCGATATAATGGTAGAGAAAGTGATGTCTTCAGGAGTTCAAGCCTCATTGATGAGAGGAGTGAAATCCTCCCCATCGACTGCTCACGGATCCAGACCATCCCGAGCTACAGAAGTGAAAAGGACTAAGCATAGAGATGACTTAGCAAAAGTGAAGTTAATCCCATCCATTCTGCCCAAATACATCCCACCTCTGGCCACTGTGGTGAGTTGTGATAGTGTCCCAAGGGATTTAGAATACACAGTTATCACGACATAGCTCCCGAAGGGGATACGCGTAGTCAAAGCATCACGGCGTAGCTCCCGAAGGGGATACGCGCAGTCAAAGCACAATTGGAGAGAATTCCAACTATGAATATCAGTGACTATAATCAAGGAGACAGCAAGACCTATGGTATGCTTACGCCTCACAAGTACTTGACCAAGATGAAGGGAAATAAATAAAAAATCATTCCCCAACCATGGACCATGAACATCATGCAGTCCACTATCCTGAATGTAATGAAAATCCCACATTTCGGAAGGCACCAGGAGGTTAACGTGTGTGTTAAACTCCTGCTGTCGTGCTTCCACGAGGGTTACTTATGGTTAGACAGATGCATCACCATAAATTCAGTGCTAATCCATAGGATCACCAGCCTAAGAATGCAGGGACCCGACCCACAAGACTTTTACCCAGGGAATGCTGCAGATCGCGCCCTGGCACAAAGGATTAAAGATACTTACGGCGATGTAGAGATGGGAATGCGAGACTACAAGGTAGTTTCCATTCAGAATGGCCCAGTGTGCCTTGATTTCCAGTTGATCGCTGGTAATCTAGTAAGGAAGAATAGACCCACGCAGGTCACGGGGTTTTTCGTTGACCTCGCGGGAAAGTGCGCGGAGGGATTACAAATGAAATAGTCTATTTACTTAGTCAACCAGCTAGAAGTGGATTTCCATGAAGCTTAGGATCAGGGCTATGAGTTCCAATTTAGTTGGATCTCTATCCTTGTCACATTTACAACTTGGGAGATGTCGGAAGGTACGACCTTCCCTGACATTGAGCCATTCGAGCCTCTTGCTGCGAAGTTTACCATGCTTTGGTATTCAAGCAATATGGGAAAACAGTGGTAGTCGAACAAAGTATTCCATGCCTACTATTTGCAGCTAAAACAAGCTATCAAGTCATTCCCCTGTATGACACTGAACACTCTGGATAGGTTCAGGCCCCTGATGAAGTTCTGCATAGATAGGAATTTTATATATATCACTGCGCGTGTAGACAAGAATAAAGAAGAGATGCAGTCATACTATAAGATCACCGAGGAAGATCTGAAGGGGATCACTAAGGAATGGCCCATAGAGTACCTTATACCAATCGACCAGGTGAACATATTTGACCCAGAACTCATTGGAAACCTGGTGGTTACCCGCGAAGAGTATGATGCACCCAGTAGTAGTAGGAAGAAAAAGAAAGAAGATGTACAACAACTGGATAACGTCTCCATGGATAATTTTAGGGGATAAATTTCGCTCATGGGATAATTTTCCATGGTTTTTCCCAAAATGAGATTCACTATTTTAAAAATGATTCGCCCAAATTCTATAGGATAAAATTATTTTACCTTACAAATAGCCAAAATTTTATAAAATTATATAAAATCATTAGAAATTTGAATATTTTTACAAAAATATCACCAAATATTTATAGTTGGCATATGAAGGATAAGTAAGATTTGCCAAGGTTTCTACATTCTAAAATAAATTTCCATCCTTAAAATGATCGCTGAACGTCTCATAAGAAACTGCTTCAGACTCACCTAGCGGAGGAGGTGGTGACGAAGTGGAAAAAGAAGCGGAAAAAGGGGAAGAAGATAAGAAGAATCAAGGCAAAGTAACATCACCACAGAATCCCCCTGATGATGCAAATCCACTAAAGAAAAGAAAGGTTTCCCCCATGAAACCTACATCACGAAAGAAATCCAAATCTAGTATGTGAAAGCTACAGACTGTGCTCACGGTGGATGATTCGATTTCATTATCACAGCTATGTTAGATGCCTCGAAAGATGTTTTGCAAAGAACTAAAGAAAAACAAGAGGCTATGTATGATAGAATTGAGACAGAGCTAAGGGGTGTCTAGCAAGCCCTTCAATCCATCCATGCAAAATCCACTACGCCCCCGCCATTAGATGAAATAGAGTTGGGAGATGAGCTTTCCCAACTCTGCAGAATAGCTGACACCACTGAAGCTCACCTTTGTCGCGTGCAAGAAGAGAAAGACCAGGCCACAATGGCTCTGAATAAAGCACAAGAGGAGGTGATAGAGCAATGCAAGGTTGCACAATAGGAGAAGGTTTCCCTCCAAACGAAGTTTGAACGGGAGAAAGCACAGATCCAATAAAAGAAAGAACAATTTCTCGTGGAGAAGATTGGAATCAAGGAAGCATTCAATAGAGCACTTTGCTCTATGATGGGATTAGAAAAACTGGATGAATACCTAGTAGAGCATCAAGTGGCAAGGCTTTTTGAAGCCATTCAATAGCTTGAACATAGAATAACATATATAGAGCTACAAACAGTGCCAAGAACTCTGCAGGATTTGTGGGATCAAAGAGTCATTTGCTAGGAGCGCAGTTGAGAGAATCAAGGCCTTCTCCATGGAATATAAACAACTAAGTGATCAAAACGCGTAGAATTATGAGTGACTCACTGAGGATCTTGAACTAAATACATTGGAGTCACAACTCTAGGAGGCCAAGTAGAAAGCAACAACAGTTCAGGCATAGTTGAAGGTCTTGTCAGCAGTTGAGAGAATTAAACGATCCCAGGAACAACACACTATCCAACAAAAAGTCCATACAATATAGAGAAAATTCATGGAAGTGACTCATAGGCTCCAGCCAGCCCAGGATGCATCTTGCCAAATATTCGAAGAGATTGAAGGACAAGGAGCAGAACTAGAACATGTAGTCACTACAGTTGAGAAATGATTAGAAGGACCTTTTGCAATGTATAAATAGAAAGCTAGGCAATGTAAGTAAAGGCATAAGTGTGTGGGTGTGTGTGATGCTAGGTGTTAAAGGCAAGTGATAGTTGTACTTTCTTTGTGAATATTGTGTGAGACCTGCAAGGCTAAGTGCAAGTAACTGTAAGAGACCGTGTAAGGGCTTGGTGTTGTAACCGAGCTCGGGGAAGGAGGATCTGGTGAAGTGCGTGCAGATATCATGTCCTTTGCGGAGTCGGATTTTGATGCTATGTTCTTGTAAGAAGCTTGAGAAGAAGATAATAAAGAAGAGAAGAGTTGGTGGAGTTAGCCCCAGGCTGGGGGTGAACCACGTATATCATGTGTTATTGTTGCTTTGTGCATTTTGATTATTTCTTTGTGCCTTTGATGTGATTTATGCTCAGTGTCGTTATCCTTATGAATTTTAGAAGCATATGATATAATAGCTTAGTGCTCAGTAATGAGAATGAATGCTAGATTGGATCTATTTATTTATGTTAGTGCTTGAATGTGTAGAATCTTGTTGAATATTGCGTTGCTCTATAACTAGGGTTTATCTGCGTTGTAGACAAAGGTTAAGTACTAATGAATGACAACTGCTAAGTGCTTTTCTAGGGTACTGTAATCATAGATCTGTGTCCCAGCTAGGTTGCAGACACCTGAGTCCTGCAACCACCCTTGCCTCTACCTCAGGTGGGACTTCATCTTCTTCGCAGGTGTTGCTGAAAGGGTCGGTAGTTAGGGTTTTTTTGGTGCGCTATTGAAGCGTTGAACCCTAGGTTTGCCTCTGTGCCAACAAGACCACCTCGTATGGTGAAGGCCTTTAATACTCAGGGGCAGGTGCTGATATACCTGTCATATCACAACTACCAGAAGTGTCTGCTAGCTACACGGTGCTACCAAACCACTTTTCTGGTGCAACAAGCCATATCACCGTCAGTCCAGACACATAGTCTATTGGTCCTAGCTTGAATTTTTCTCTCCAGATGGCCCATTCTACTATGGTCCCACACGTTACGACTATTCTTACCAGGAATGTGGTGGTTAGCCAAGTTCCCATTAGCACACCACTCTCATCTAGACCTATCCCGTCACTCCCTCCTGGGTATCACTCTTTGAATCCTTCCACTGCTATCCCTACCTAGGTTCCATCTAGAGTTTTTGGACTTTTTGTTCCACCTGGGTACAATGTTGCTACCATTTTTGTTCCTACACCTTTATAGGTCCTCTCCGAAGGGTCATATCCACCTTTTCATGAGGGATATAGCCCTAGTGGATCTAATCCAATTGAAATCACCCATCATCCGTTCACTTCTGGTTACCATATTCCCATTGGAGGGAAATCTAATGTTGGGGGGTATCCTCCACTTGGAGGACAACCTCAGGTTGGACTCTATAACCCACTGTATGGACAAAACACATCCAGATCACTAGCCCACCTTTGAAATCTCCTTGCCCAATGAAATCCACAATCATCGGGGGGAAACACCTTCAAAGCAACCCTTTTATACCCCCTCACTTAGGCCAACCATATACAGGTTCTTTGGGTTCCACTTGGGGTCCACACGTTTAGTCTAGTGTCCCTTTTCAAGGGAACATTCCCAACCAATCCAAACCTATGGGCTACATGCCTCTACATCCTCGGCTGAATCTATCAAGACACTCCACGTACATACAAACTGCTTATGGTCCTACTGGTATACCAATGAGACTTCCTCCCCAAAGTCACCAGTACCCTCAAGTGAGTAGACAACTTCCTTTTCTAGCCACTTTGGAACTACTCAACTTGTTTAGGATCTTGAATGATCCTATATTACATTCTTCCCATTGTCCCGTCATACTAGCCAAGCTACCGTCCGACATTCCCAAATTCGATGGTAAACCGGGAGAAGACTCAAACAACCATGTCATGACTTTTCACCTTTGGAGCTCACCCAACTCTTTGATGGACGACCCCATTCGCTTACGACTCTTCCAACGAACTATGACGGGTTCGGATGCAAAGTGGTACATAGAATTACCGTAAGGCTTCTTTAATGACTTCAACACCCTCGCCATGTATTTTCTCACACATTACCAATTTCCCATCCGCTATGAGACATGAACCAAGATTTTGAGTTCCTTTAAGCAATCTTTGGCCTCTCATATTTCTGATCACATCCATGAATGGGGACGAAGATGAATTTTGATCAAAATTGACCTTCCTGATCAGTTATTGGCTGAATGGTTCACTAAATCATTCATGAATAAAATATCTCATGATATTTCCATGGGTGGCATTGTCATTGAAGAGCAGGTGATTAGTCACACTTAGTACCTAGATCTCATTTATTCGCAAATGGGCACTCTCTATGACTTGCTCCCTGATGCTCCTCGATCTTCTACCACCACTACCTCAACAACCCCAACAAATTCTCATGGTGTTGATGGTGTGATTGGAACCTTCCATGATGATGCTAAATCCACGTCGACCACTCACACCAATCCAAAATCTCCTTCTTCTATTGTTTAAAGTGCTCCGACTCCTACTCCTTCCACTGACAAAACTTTTGAGGTTAACTATGTTCAAGCCACCCCTGCCGGAAAAAATAAGTCTAAAAAAGGAAAGGGTAGGAATAAGGAGGATAGAAATAATAATCCGCAATCTAAAAACCCAAGACCCAGTTTGTTGATGATAAGGATAAGCGTAAACGTCGATATCATTGACTTCTTTGTGGTGATGATGACTACACGAAAGACTGTCCAAGATGCATCGAGGTCACTAAGTTCCTTCAAGGGACCAAAAAACCCCCCACACCTGTCATTTTTTCACAACCTTTCCCTTCTCAACAACAGGCTCAATTGGTCATTCATGACCAACCCTCTCCTTCCACCACTTCATATGTCCTTATTTGTACTACTAATTCTAACAAAAACAACGTTGACATCACCACTTGAGCCAAAGATTATTCTCCTTCAAATGAGTAAGTTGACGATTTACAACCTTCATTGGTTCAACTGCCTCCTTCAACTTCACATCCCAACGGTCCTCTTCATCTTGAATGACCGGGTCCATATACATTTCTTCGCCCTCCTCCAAAAGACATTGTTCAAAATTTTTCCTTCAATCCTCATGCATGTGCTGCTCAAAACTACAGTATTGTAGAAGATCTTGTGCAAGCACCCTCTACGATGTCAATTGTTGAAGTCCTTCAAAGTTGTCCCACTCAACAGAAGGCACTGTTAAATTCCATTGGTGGAATTGATCCCACATATATGAATTTGATAATCTTTGACTTGGAATATCACATTCAAAGGATACCTCCTCAGTTAGCATTTCAGATTCAAGTTGTTGTCGTGAAAAAGAACATCTGTAGAACTATTATTGATGAGGGTGCCTTGACGTGCGTCATGTTTGTTGCTTGTTGGAAATCCATTGGATCTCCCCCCCTAACCGAATCACAAAATACACTTAAGGATTTCAATGGTTATGGTTTTAAACCCTACGGTGTTCTTCCCTCGTTATCTATTACGTTGGAAGGAAAATCGGTTAATGTAGAGGTCGAGGTATTTGATGCGCCTTTTGACTATAACCTCTTACTTGGCTGTAGTTGGATTTATTCCATGTGTGCCATCGTGTCAACCCTTTCCCATGCATTACATTTCCCACATCAAGGAAAAGTCATTATGATTGACCAACTGGCCTTTATCAACTCTGATTCCCATACTTTAAACGTTGCATTTATCTCAAAGACACCTCCTGGGTACGAGAATGTCGGTGTGGGTCTCCTGAAATATTCAACTTTAATGGGTATCTTCCCAATACCACCACTTGATGTTCCACTTACTTTTGTCACCTCAATCAACATAATTTCCACCTCCATCCGTGAAACCCCTGCATCTCATGACCCGTAGATAGTCACCAATCCCGGTGATTATCTTCACTATGCTGAACAAATGCCTTTAGGTTTGGTTGAATCCACTTATACAACCATTCAATAGACAACCCCTTCTACTCCCTCTCTTGGTGATTTATCTCCCGATATGTTTCAAATCATCTTTCCTATGGACGAAGTGATCATGACAGTTATGTCGATGGAAGACACCCCATCAAATGATGGACATCATCATTCCATTCTCTTCCTAGAGAAACATTGTTGGCATAGGGGAAGACCCGAGGTTCAATGCTTCAACAATGCACCAACAAAACATTAACTATCAGACCTTTCGGTAACACCTGCAAAGAAGATGCAGTCTCACCTGAGGTAGAGGCAAGGGTGGTTGTAGGACTCCAGTGTCTACAACCTTAGCTGGGATACAAATTTGTGATTGTAACACCTTAACAACACTTAAAAATTATGGATCATTAGTATTGAGCCTTAATTCACAACACAGACAAATCCTAACAAGAGATCAACATAGTATCACCCAGATCTAGTATATTCAAGTACTAAGCACATTCACATAGATTAGATCTAGCATTCATCCATATTATTAAGCACAAAGCATCAACAGATCTATCTATCATTCATCTATGCCAAAGCACTAAGCAAGTAAACACATAAACACATCAATACATCGCACAAAGCATAGCAACAAGGATATACGTGGTTCACCTCCATCTTGGGGCTACTTCCACCAACTCTTCTTCTCTTTCATTATCTTCTGTCAATATTCTACATGCATAGAGCCACGAGATCCTACTTCACTTAAGATAGGAGATCTGAGTGCACTCCACTAGATCCTCCTTCCCCCAAGCTAGATCACAGCACAAAGCCTTTACACAGTTTCTTACAGTCACTTGAACTTATCTTTGCAATCTTCTCACAGTATGGACAAAGCATGTAAAACTACCACTTGCACTTAGCATATCATCACACAGATGTCTATATCATCCATCACAACCCCTTCTTACATCACCTAGACATCTATTTATATGTTACAAAGTGGTCCTAAACATGGGTAAACCCATGGGTCGACATCCCCATACCCGTTACATCAGCCCAAAAACCAAAAAGCCCTAAACAAGGGGTCGAGATCCCGCTATCTCCGCTTCGACTTGTTCTCCGCCTTCGACAACCTGTTGAAGTCCCAAAATAGGTCAAGCATGACCAAGGATCCTAAAAACTTGGTCAAGGGCCAATAGGCCCCCAACAATCACCTGTGACTCATCCCGAGTCACTCTGGTCGGGGTAGCTCTACTTCAAAATGCTTGAACTTGACTCGAGTTGTTTGGACCTGTTGTTGCTGCCAAGGCCTCCTTATTGGTAAACTCTTGGATAACTGCTTCATTGATAGGTCCCTCTAAGCGTTTTTCAACTACAGTGACTACTTGCTCCAACTCTTCTCCTCAACCTTAAATCTCCTCAAACAGTTGGCATACTTTTTCCTAGACTGGTTGAAGCCTCTGAGTCACTTCCATGACTTTTCTTTGTATGGTGTGGACCTACTATTGAACAGTGTGTTGTTCCTGGGATTGATTCATCCTTTTAACTGTTGATAGTAGCTTCAACTGTGCCTGTACTATCACTGCTTGCTTCTTTTCCTCCTAGAGTTGTGACTCCAGTGCCTTTAGTTTAGGGTCTTCAGTAAGTCGCTCGTAGGTGTGTGCACTTCTAATGATAAGTTGTTTAAATTCTAGAGTGAGTGCTCTGATCCTCTCAACTGTGCTCCGGGCAGTGGATTCTCTTTGGTCTTGCACATCCTATGGGGTTGTTGGCACTGTTTGTAGCTCTAGGTATGTGATTCTCTATTGAAGTTGTTGGATAGCTTTCGCAAGCTGCATGACTTGATGCTCCACTGGTTCATCCCTACGTTATTATAAGCCTATCACAAAGTGAATTTCTCTGCTGACTGCTTCTTTAAATTTGAGATACTTTGCAAGAAACTTCTCTTTCTCTTGTTGGATCTGTTCTCTCTCCTCTTCGAACTGAGTGTGGAGGTCATACTTTTCTTGCTGCACAACTCAACGTTTCTCTACCATTTCCTGTTGTTCTTGATTCAGGGCCATCATGGCATGTTATTTCTCTTCTTGTGCTCGACGAAGGTGAGCTTCTGTCACATTAGATATTTTTCAGAGTTGGCTAGGTTCATCCCCCAACTCTTGTTCTTCTGATGGCGGGGGCACAGTGGCTACTACGCGGCTGAGTGAAGGGCCTACTGTACCCCTCTTAGTTCGGTCTCAATTTTTTCATACATGGCTTCTTTCTTGTCTTCTATGTTCTACATAATATCTTGTGAAGCATCTGATACAGCTACAATGATGAATTCAAAGTCATCGAGCGTGAGCATAGTCTGCAACTTGGTCTTAATAGTTCTAGATTTCTTTCGCGAGGTAGGTTTCATGGGGGAAACCTTTCTTTTCTTAGATGGATTAGCCTCATCAATAAGATCCCTAGGTGGTGTTACTTCATCTTACTTATGTTGGTCTTCTTTTCCATTGGTCTCTTCTTTATATACTTCATCATTATCTCCTCATCCAGGTGATTCCGAAGCAGTTTCGTTTGATGCACTTCTCAGGTTCTGTACCTCTTCTATATTTTTCGTTCTGCTGGTTCCAAGGGTGTCATGCTCTTCATGAGTGGCCTCTGAGCTGGAAATTAGTTCGAGATCAAACATTTATGTGGGCTCAGCAGGGATAAGGAGCTCTGTAGACTAGTCTTTAGTTATCTCTTTGAGGTCCTCTTCTGTGAGCTTATAGTATGACTGGATCTCTTCTTTATGCTCGTCTGTGCGCTTAGTGATATAAATAAAGTTATGATCTACACAGAACTTCATGAGGGGTATGAACTGGTGCAAGGTGTTCAACGTCATATGAGGGATAACCCTAATAGCCATCTTTAACTGGAGATAGTATCTGTGGAATACCGCATTCGATTGCCATTTTTTTCCCATATCATTCGAGTACCAGAGCATGGTGAACTTCATAGCGAGTAGCTTTAATGGCTCAATGTCCAGGAAGGTCTCACCTTCTGGCATCTCCTAGGAAGTAAATTCTATGGGGATCAACAACCAACTAAAATGGAACTCATAGCCCTAATCTTGAGCTTCGCGATAATCCAATTCAAGCTGGTTGACTAAGTACTTCACCCAGTTCATCTGGAGTCCTTCTATAGATTTTCTAGCGAGGTCAACAATGAACCTCGTGACTTGTGTAGGTATGTTCTTTCTCACTAGATTTCCTGCAATCAACTGGTAGGCCAGGTGCACTATGCCATTATGGATGGAAGCTAACTTGTATCCTTGCATCCCCTTTTCTACATCGCCATAGGTATCCTTAATCCTTTGTGCCAGGGTGTGATCTGCAACCTTCCTTGGGTAGAAGTATTGTGGGTCTGATCCTTGCATGCTCAATCTGATGATCCTATGGATCAACATTAGATCGACTATGATACGTTCATCTAGCCATAGATAGCTTCCATGGTAGCATTATAGCAGGATATTAACACAGGTGTTAACCTCTTGGTGCCTTCCAAAATGTGGAATCTTCATCACATTCAATATGGTGGACTGCGGAAGGTTCATAGTCCATGGTTGGGGGATTATCCTTGAGTTCTTCACCTTCATCCTAGTCAAGTACCTGTGAGGGGTGAGCATATTGTGGTTCTTGCGGTCCCCTAGGTTGAATTCATTGAATTTTAATGTTGTAATCTTATCCTACTGTTTTCTAACTGCATGTATCCCCTTCGGGAGGTGCGCAGTAACTAGGGTGTAATCGAAGTCTCTGGGGACACTGTCACGACTCACCGTTCCAACCAAAGGCGGGATGTAGTCGGGTAGGATAGTCATGATTAACTTTGCATTTTCCAAGTCATCTCGATGCTTGGTTATTTTCTCGGCTATAGCTCAGCATGGTCCAGATCCACGAGCAATCGATGGGGAGGCTTGCACTCCTCTCATAGATGAAGCTTGAATCCCTGTGGACATTACTTTTTTGGCCATTAGATTGATTAAGACTTCTTCTACACACTTTTCACTGCGCTTATTTCGTCCGACACACACACACTCTAGATTGGATAACTAAGGTCAATGAATGAATGTTCAATGCAATAGAACAGGTGGTGAAATCTCAATAAACATAGTGTAGTAGAAATGAGTTCTCTTGTTGGTGTGAATACAATTCACAAAATTCTTCTCGGTGCAACAATCGACAGACTAAGTAGACAGTGAGGTAATGAATCTATCCAATGACCAAGAATCCTTCATCAATGCAGTTATGTCCATTGCGGTGCGGTCCCAACGGTCTGATGATCATCTTTTTTGTCATAACTGTTGTTCTAACCGTTCAGGGAATCGGTCTAATGGTTATAATGCTTCCAATGGTTATATTTCTTCATCATGGCGAAGTGCCATGTTATGTTGTTCTGATATCTCGACGAAGTTCCAGTTTTGCAAGACTTCCTTCTGCGAAGTTCCCTCTGGAACCTTATGCAAATTTTCAATCCTTGATTTCTTCTTACTTAGTTTTCTAGCCTTCTTCCCTGTGATCTTTGTCTTAGTATTCCTCTTTCCATTCTGATTCTTATCTCCTTTTGGCATAGTAACTTCGCGTTGTTGATATTATTTCATAGGATTCAAGGGCAATACTTCTTCTCTGTCTGAGGTAGGTGCTCCACTCTTCTGTGAGTATTCTTGTGTTCTTTCAACTTCGACATCCAAGTTTTTGGTTCTAAACAGCTTCAATATGTTCTCCTATTCTTCAATAAAGTGCGCTATCCTCCAAGTCATGAAATCTTTTAATTCTTGATTCTTTTGTTCTAAGAATTCCTCTTCTTTTCTTCTAGATTGATCCTTATCAATCCATTTTTTCCCTAGTAACATAGAAAATGGGGCGTTGTTCTCAATAAATTTAAAAATCTCAAAATCTTCCTCTCTCGAAATTCCATGAGCACTCATAGATATCTAGGTGAGTCTTCCACATAGGGTTATCAACTTTTCTCTAAATAATCCTATTCCTCCTAATGAAGGGATCATAGCGGGATTTCCTAAAATGTCCCGGGTTCTTTTTATCATGATATTCACCCATATTTCCTCATCCTGAACACAGTCAATGTAGAAGTCTCTTATTCTTGTTTCTATGCACTCTTTTTCTTTGAATATCTCTGATAAGTTGGCATTTCTATGACCATTCAGGGTTTCTTTCATTCATAGTAATACATTATCTGGTTCTTTCTAGGTTTCTGCCATGGTCTTAGTTTCTTGATATTCCTCAGGGTTTTCTGATCTCATGTTCATCCTTTCAACCTTAGCAATCATTTTAGGGAAATCCAAAACTTCATGGTCCATATCTTTACAACAAAGACAACTAGGTCTTCTATCAGGGCATTTCTTAGCAAGATGTCCTGGTATTCTGCAGCTATAACAAAGAATTAATCCTTGCTTTCTCTTAAAATATCCCCAACCTTTCCTGTACTGCACACTAGGATCATAGTGACTAACCTGCAAAAAATTCTTTCTAGGATCCTGCATCCATTTCTTAGTCCAAACATTCTTTCTTTGCATAGGAATAACATATCTTTCATTATTTCAATTAGATCTACTCATATCAAATCTTCTTTCTTCTAACTATGCCCTAGTTTTCAAGCTAGGACAAAATTTATCAAATATACCTAGATTCATACTGTCGAAACAAAAATTTCCACTTATCTTTCTTTTCTCAGAGCACAAAGCTTTCAAATCTTAACAAATTTCATTGTTCTTACCTCTATTAGATCACAAGGCATTCAGATCTTACCTCTTTTCTTCAGATCTGACTTCTCTTCTTAACACACAGCTTCACAAGTCAATTAGAATACTGCGCACCAGGGAAACAGATCTATGCACATAGATTTCTCTTTTCTTCAGTTCCCAACAATCATAGTTTTAGGTCCCAACAACGAAACCATTTGCTGGAATAGGGGTAGACTCGGGGTTCAACACTTCAACATCGCACCAACAAAACCCTAACTACCAACCCTTTCGGAAACACCTGTGAATCAGATGCAATCTCACCCGAGGTAGAGGCAGGGGTGGTTGCAGGACTCCAATGTCTGCAACCTTAGTTGGGATACATATCTTTGATTGTAACACCTTAACAGAGAACTTAGAATTTATAGATCATTAATATTTAGTTGTAATTCACAGCACAGATAAATCCTAACAAGAGATCAGCATAGTATTCACCCAGATCTAGTATATTCAAGTACTAAGCACATTCACATAGATTAGATCTAGCATTCATCCATATTATTAAGCAAAAAGCATCAACAGATCTATCTATCATTCATCTATGCCAAATCACTAAGCAAGTAAACACATAAACACATCAATACATCACACAAAGCATATAAAAATAGGATATATGTGGTTCAACCCCAGCCTGGGGCTACGCCCACCAACTCTTCTTCTCTTTTATTATCTTTTGTCAATCTTCTACATGAAAAAAGCCATGAGATCCTACTTCACTTAGGATAGGAGATCTRTGTGCACTCCACGAGATCCTCCTTCCCTCAAGCTAGATCACAACACAAAGCCTTTACACAATTTCTTAGAGTCACTTGCACTTAGCTTTGCAAGCTTCTCACAGTATTGACAAAGCATGTACAACTACCACTTGCACTTAGAATATCATCACACAAATGTCTATATCATCCTCCATTCCCCCTTCTTACATCACCTAGACATCTATTTATACATTACAAAGTGGGCCTAAACATGGGTAAACCCATGGGCCGACATCCCCATACCCGTTACATAAGCCCAAAACCCAAAAAGACCTAAAAAAGGGGACGATATCCCACGATATATTCTTTGACTTTTGATCTGCCTTCAATAGCCTGTCAAAGTCCCAAAATAGGTCAAACATGAACAAGAATCCTCAAAACTTGGTTAAGGGCCAGCGAACACACCATAAAGAGTTACCAATGGATTTCGACTCCGTCGACCATTGTTGTCATTTACTCTGTTCCTGATTCAACATACGATGTGCTTTATGAAGGGAACCTAAGTAATATTTCACCGACCATTCCTCTTGACATATCCATTAAACCTAGAGTTGTCGAAAATGTTCACATTGGAGCCGCATGTTCCGATGATGAAGTCGTCACTTATAAAGCTATTTTTCAAGAATTTCGTGATGTTTTCTCTTGGAGATATGAAGAGATGTCGCGTATTGACCCCGATATCGTTGTGAATGAAATTAATACCTACCCTGATGCTAAACCCATTCTAAAGAGACTTCGCCCAGTCCACCCTCGTAAATCCACCACTATCAAGCTCGAAGTTGAAAAACGTCTTAGATTCGGCTTTATCTATCCTGTGGCTTTAATCGATTGGGTATCCAGTGTAGTTCTGGTCAATAAAAAACAAGGCATGATCCGTGTATGTGTCAATTATAGGGATATTAATAAATATTGTCCTAAGGACAATTATCCAACCCCCTTTGTTGACCATATCATTGACGATTGTGCCGGGAGTGAAATCTTCTCTTTAATGGACGGTTTATACGGCTATAATTAGATTAATATTTTTCCCTTGGATCAACACAAGACTGCTTTCATCTATCATTGGGGTACCTTTGCGTAACAAAAACTGCCTTTCGGTTTAAAGAATGCTGGTGCGAATTTTCAACGTTGTTGGCCCTTGAACAAGTTTTGAGGATCCTTGGTCATGTTTGACCTATTTTGGGACTTCGACAGGCTTTCGAAGGTGGAGTGCAAGTCGAAGAGGAGATCGTGGGATATCGGCCCCTTGTTTATGGATTTTTGGGTTTTGGGCTTATGTAACGGGTATGGGGATGTCGAACCATGGGTTTACCCATGTTTAGGCCCATTTTGTAATGTATAAATAGATGTCTAGGCAATGTAAGAGGAGACGATATAGGAATCTGAGTGATGCTGTGCTAAGTGCAAGTGATAGTTATACATTCTTTGTGCATGCTGTGTGAGACTTGCAAGGCTAAGTTCAAGTGACTGTAAGATATTGAGTGGAATATTTTTGATGTAACCTAGCTTGGGGAAGGAGGATCTGGTGATGTGTGCATAGATATCTTGTCCTATGAGGAGTAGGATTTTGTGACTCTGTGCATATAGAAGATTGATAGAAGATAATAAAAGAGAAAAAGAATTGGTGGACATAGCCCCAGGTTGGGGGTGAACCACGTATATCATGTGTTGTTATGCTTTGTGCAATGTATTGATGTGTTATGTGTTTACTTGCTTAGTGATTTGATGTAAGATGAATGATAGATAGATCTGCGATGTTTTGTGCTTAATAATATGGATGAATGCTAGATCTAACCTATGTGAATCTGCTTAGTTCTTGAATATACTAGATCCGAGTGAATACTGCAATGCTCTATAATTAGGGTTTTAACTGCGAAGTAGATACTAGTTAAATACTGATGAACTGTAACTACCAAGTGCTTTGATAGAATATTGTAATCACAGATCTGTGTCCCAGCTAAGGTTGTAGACACTAGAGTCCTGTAACCATCCCTGCCTTTACCTCGGGTGAGACTTCATATTCTTCACAGGTGTTGCCAAAAGGTTCGATAGTTAGGGCTTTGTTGGTGCGCTCTTGAGTGTTGAACCCTAGTTCTGCCCCTGTGCCAACAAATGGTTCTGTTTTCAAGACCTAAAATTGTAATTGTTGGGAACTAACGAAAAGAGAAATCTCTGTGCGTATATTTGTTGCCCTAGTGCATAGTATTCTACTTGATTTGTAAAGCTTTGTGCTAATAAGAGAAGTCATATCTGAAGAAAAGAGGTAAGATCTTGAAGCTTTATTCTCTGATAAAGGTAAGAACAGTGAAAAGTTTTAATTGAAAAGGTAAGATAAGTGGAAATTTTTATTTTGAAAGTATAAATCTAGGTATGTTTGATAAATTGTGTCCTAGCTTAAAAACTAGGGCACAACTAGAAGAAAGAATATTTGATATGAGTAGATATGATAAGAATAGTGAAAGATATGTTATTCCTATGCATAGAGAGAATGTTTGGACTAACAAGTGGATCCAGGATCCTAGAAAGAATTTTTTGCAGGTTAGCTACTATGACCCTAGTGCGCAGTATAGGAAAAGATGGGGATCATTTAAAAGAAAAAGAGGGTTAACACTCTGTTATAATTGCATAAGACCAAGACATCTTGYTAAGGAATGCCCTAGTAGAAGACCTAGTTGTCTTTTTTGTAAAGCTATGGACCATGAAGTTTTGGATTCCCCTAGAATGATTGCTAAGGTTGAAAGAATGAATATGAGACAAGAAAACCCTGAGGAAGATCAAGAAACTAATACCATGACAGAACCCCAGAAAGAATYAGAGAATGTATTGCTACAAATGAAAGAAACCCTGAATGATCACAGAAGTGTCAACATATCAGAGATATTCAAAGAAAAATAATTCATGGAAACAAGAATAGGAGACTTTGACATTGACTATGTTTTGGATGAAGAAACACAGGTGAATATCATGATAGAAAGAACTTGGGAAATTTTAGGAAAGCCTGCTATGATTCTTTCATTGGGAGGAATAGGATTATTTAGAGGAAAGTTTTAACCCAATGTGGAAGACTCACCCATATATCTATGAGTGCTCATGGAACTTCGATAGAGGAATATTTTGAGGTTGTTCAATTTATTGAGAACGACACCCCATTTGCTATGTTACTAGGAAAAACCTGGATTGAGAAGGATCATACCAGAAGAAAAGAAGAGGAAGACCTAGAACAAAAGAAGCAAGAACTAAAAGATTTCATGACTAGGAGGATAGCTCACTTGATTAAAGAATATGAGAACAAATCGAATCTATTTAGAACTAGAAACTTGGATGTCGAAGTTGAAAGAACACAAAAAGACTCACAGAAGAGTGGAGTACCTACCCCAGACAGAGAAGAAGTACTTCCCTTGAACCCAATGAAATAATCTCAACAACATGAAGTTACTATGCTAAAAGAATGTAAGAATCAGAATGGAAAGAAAAATACCGAGACAAAGATCATAGGGAAGAAGTCTAGAAAACTCAGTAAGAAGAGAGAAAAGTTGCAAAATGTTCCAGAGGGGACTTCGCAGAAGGAAGATTTGCAAAAATGGAACTTCTTCGGGATATCAGAACAATGCAACATGGCACTTCGCCATGGTTAAGAAATATAATTGTTGAAGACATTATGACCGTTAGACCGATGCCCCAAACGGTTAGAACAAAAGTTATGAGGAGAAAGCTCATCTTCAGACCATTGGGACCGCACCGCAATAGACATAAACGCATTGATGAAGGCCTTTTGTCCATTGGAGAAGATCCATTACATCACTGTCTACTTATTCCGTCAACTGTTGCACCGAGAATACTTTTTCAAATCATATCCATGCCAACGAGAGATCTCATTGCTACCTCATTGTGTTTACTGAGATCGACACCTGTTCTATTTATTTGAGCACCCATTCATCAATATGAGTTATCCGATCTTGAGAATGTATGTCGCACGAACTCAGTGTAGTTGAAAAGTGTGTAGAAGAAGTTCTAATCGATCTAATGGTCGAGAAAGTAATGTCCATTGGGATTCAATCCTTGTCAACGAGAGGAGTGCAAGCCTACATGTCGACTGCTCGTGGATCCAGACCATCCCGAGCTGCAATAGAGAAGAGAACCAATGATAGAGATGACTTGGCAAATTCAAAGTTAATCCCAACTATCCTGCTTGACTACATACCACCTTTAGCTAGCGCGGTGAGTCGTGATAGTGTCCCAAGGGATTTAGATTATATATTGGTTACTGCGTACCTCTCAAAGGGAATACATGTAGTTAGAACGCAGCAGGATAAGATCATGACATTGAAATTCAACGACTTCAACCTAGGGGTCCATAAAAACCATAGTATGCTCACCCCTCACAGATACTTGACTAGGATGAAGGGGAAGAACTCGAAAATAATCCCCCAACCATGGACTATGAACCTCGCACAATCCACCATCCTGAATGTGATGAAGATACCACATTTTGGAAGGCACCAAGAGGTTAATGCATGTGTTAAGCTCCTTCTATCATGTTACCATGGTGGCAACCTATGGCTAGATAGATGCATCATAGTTGATCCAACGTTGATCCATCAGATCACCGAATTGAGCATGCAGGGACCCGACCCACAGGAATTCTACCCAGGGAAGGTTGCAGATCATGCATTGGCATAGAGGATTAAAGACACATATGGAAACATAAAAAAGGGGATGCGAGGCTACAAGGTAGCTTCCATATAGAATGGTGCAGTGCACCTAGCCTTCCCATTGATCCTAGGAAAGATGGTGAGAAAGAACAGACCTACATAGGTCAGAAGGTTCATTGTTGACCTCACCGAAAAATGTGTAGAAGGATTCCAAATGAACTGGGCAAAGTACCTAGTAAACCAGCTCGAATTAGATTGCCACGAAGCTCAGGATCAGGGATATGAGTTCCATTTTAGTTGGCTGCTGATCCTCATAGAATTTACTGCCTGGGAGATGCCGGAAGGTGTGACCTTCCCAAACATTGATCCATTTGAGCCTGTCACTGTGAAGTTCACTACGCTCTAGTACTCGAGTGATATGGAAAAAAAGTGGCAGTCAAACGCAGTATTTCACATATACTATCTCCAGTTGAAGAGGGATATTAGGGTTGTCCCTCATATGACGATGAACACCCTACGCCAGTTTAGACCCCTCATGAAGTTCCGTGCAGATCAACACTTTATTTATATCACTTTGTGTTCAGATGAGGATAAAGAAGATATTTGGTTGTACTATAATCTCAAGAGGAGGACCTTGAGGAGATAACCAAGGATTGGTTTGCAGAGCTCCTTGTCCTTGTTGACCCTATAGAAATATATGATCCCGAACTAATTGGTAGCTCAGAGACCACTCATGAAGAACATGACATCCCTAGAACCAACAGAAGGAATAAGACTGAAGAGGTACAAAACCTGAGCAACGCATTAGAAGAAACTGCTTCAGAGTCACCAAGATGAGGAGGTCATGATGAAGTAGATAGAGAAGCGACCAATGACAAAGACGATCAACAGAAGCAAGGTGAAGTAACACCGCCTAGGTATCCTGTTGATGAGCCCGATCCCTCCAAGAAAAGAAAGGTTTCCCCCATGAAACCTACCTCACAAAAGAAATCCAAAGTCACCAGGACTAAGCTACAGATTGTGCTCACTCTTGATGACTTCGACTTCATCATCATAGTCATATCAGACACCTCGTAGGATATTATGCCAAACACTGAAGCCAAGCAAGAAGCCATGTATGATAGAATTGAGATAGAAATCAGATGGATACAACATGCCCTTAAATATAGCCACACAGTATCCACTGTGCCCCCGCCATTAGTATAACTAGAGTTGGGATATGAGCCTTCCCAACTCCACAGAATAGCTGACGTGAACGAAGCTCACCTTCATCGAGTGAAAGAAGATAAAGAACAGGCTACAGTGGCCCTAAATCAAGAACATGAGGAAATGGTAGAGCAACGCCGAGTTGCACAATAGGAGAAATGTGACCTCCACACAAAGTTCAAAGAGTAGAGAGCGTAGGTCAAACAAGAGAGAGAGAAGTTGCTCAGAGAGTAGCTCATATTCAAAGAAGTAATCAGCAAATCACTTCTCTCTATGGTAGGGTTAGAGAAGAAGGCAGAAGGACTAGTGGAGAAGCAAGTAGCAAAGCTTGCGGAAGATATTCAACAGCTTCAATAGAGAATCATAGACCTATAGCTATGAACAATGCAAAGTACCCTGCAAGATGTGCAAGATGAAAGAGAAGCCACTGCCCGAAGCAAAGTTGAGAGGATCAGATAATTCTCTCTGGAATGTAAACAACTTAGCAGTAGAATTGCACAAACCTACGAGCAACTTACTGAAGACCTTGAACTAAAGGTACTGGAGTCATAGCTCCAAGAGGCAAAGAAGCAAACAACAATAGTATTGGCATAGTTGAAGCTTCTGTCAACAGTTGAAAGGATGAAGTGATCCCAGGAACAACGCACTTCTCAATAGCAGGTCCACACCATACAAAGAAAATTCATGGAAGTAACTCATAATCTCCAACCAATCTAGGATGAAGCATGCCAACTGTTTGAGGAGATTGAAGGATGAGGATCAGATATGGAACAAGTCATTACTACAGTCGAAAAGTGCTTAGAGGGGCCTGTCAATGAAGAAGTTATACAAGCGTTCACTGAGAAGGAGGCCTTGGTGAAACAACAGGTTGAAGCATCTCAACCCAATCTCGAGGATTTTGAAGCAGAGCTACCCAGAACAAAGTGACAGGGGATGAGTCGCAGGTGAGTGTTGGGGGATTTTTGCCCCTTGACCAAGTTTTGAGGATCCTTGGTCATGTTTGACCTATTTTGGGACTTCAACAGACTATTGAAGGCGGAGCACAAGTCGAAGCGGAGATCGTAGGATCTAGGCCCCTTGTTTAGGGATTTTTGGGTTTTGGGCTTATGTAATAGGTATGGGAATGTCAGCCCATGGGTTTACCCATTTTTAGTATCATTTTGTAATGTATAAATAGATGTCTAGGTGATGTAAGAGGATATGATATAGGCATCTAAGTGATGATGTGCTAAGTGAAAGTGATAGTTATACATGCTTTGTGCATGTTGTGTGAGACTTGCAAGGATAAGTGCAAGTGAATGTAAGAGATTGAGTAGAAGATTTGTGCTGTAACCTAGCTTGAGGAAGGAGGATCCAACAAGGTGCACGCAGATCTCCTGTCCTATGCGAAGTAGGATTTTGTGGCTCTGTGCATGTAGAAGATTGATAGAAGACAATAAAAGATAAGAAGAATTGGTGGACGTAGCCCTAGGATGGGGGTGAACCATGTATATCCTGTGTTTCTATGCTTTGTGTGATGTATTGATGTGCTATGTGTTTACTTTCTTAGTGCTTTTATGTAATATGGATGATAGATAGATATGTGATTTTTTGTGCTTAATAATATGGATGAATGATAGATCTAACCTATGTGAATGTGCTTAGTGCTTGAATATACTAGATCCAGATGAATACTATGATGCTCTGTAATTAGGGTTTTAACTGTGAAGTAGATATTGGTTAAATACTGATGGACTGTAACTGCCAAATTCTTTGATAGAATATTGTAATCACAGATCTGTGTTCTAGCTAAGGTTGTAGACACTGCATTCGTGCAACCACCCCTGCTTCTACCTCGGGTGAGACTTCATCTGCTTCGCAGGTATTTCCGAAAGGGTCGGTAGTTAGGGTTTTGTTGGTGCGCTCTTGAGCGTTGAACCCTGGGTCTACCCCTATGCCAAAAAACACGCTATGTATTATGATTTTCATGATATAAATCACATCATACACTCGTATCTTGATGATCTATCGGCCCATTCCATGTGCCGCCAATATCATTCGGCCCATCTCCGAGCCATTTTCATTCGTTGTCGTTACTATCGTATCCGTTTAAACCCACACAAATGTTTTTTTTGTGTGGAGTCCAACCGACTTCTAGGTTTTATTGTGTCACTTCATGGAATTAGGGTGGACCCTTTGAAGGTTGAGGCTATCCTTAATCTATCTCCTCCTTCTACACTTTTCCATCTCCAAAGTTTGCAAGGGAAGGAAATTTTTTTGCATCGATTCATCCCCAATTACGCTAAGTTAACGTTAGGATTTACTCGACTATTGAAGAAGGGTTACAAGTTCATATGGGACAAAACTTCCAACAAAGCCTTCAAAGATTTGAAACTTTCCCTAATCCATACACCACTACTTTTCACACCCGATTATAATCGTGACTATTTGCTCTACCTCGTCGCTGCAGACTCTACCATTTTCATGGTTTAGTCCAAGAAGATGATTCATAGGATGAACATGTAATTTATTATTTGAGTCAGAGTCTCACGACTACCGAAGCCAAATACCTACATGTGGAAAAATTGGCCTTGGCAGCTGTTTAAGTTGTCCAACATTTCCGTCACTATATCCTATTACGCAGGACCATTGTCATTTCCGATTGCAACCCTATCTAGCATATCCTTACATGCCAATTGCTAGGGGGAAAGTACTCCAAATGGATTGTGATTCTTCAGGAGTTTGACTTAGAGTTTGAATGAGCTAAGTCTAAGAAATCATTGGTTTTCGCTGAACTGATATGTGACCTTCCCTCCATTGAGACAAAAAACGTGGTAGAGGATTCCTTACCTGATGAATCCCTTTTTCTGATCAGTTCTGATGACGCTTGGTACGGAGATATTATCATCTATCTCCAGACTCAAACTTTTTGGTCTATTCTTTCTAACATAGACTGTCATCGTATACGGTATCAAGCCCGTCAATACATAATTCTCGATGACACTCTTTATTGTCGTGGTGTTGAATCTGTTTTCTGATGCTATCTCACCTATGATGAGGCTGAGAAATATTTGAATGACTGCCACTCTGGAGCATGTGGTGGTCATATGTATGGGTATGCCATTGCCCAAAATATCCTACGAGCCGGGTACTTCTGGCCTTCTTTGTTTAAATACTATATTTTTGTCGTCCAGAAGTGTCATGCTTGTCAAACGTATAATAACAATATACGATCTCATCTCGATCCTTTACACCCTGTAGTTTCTGTTGATCCTTTCACAAAATGGGTCATTGACTTCATGACGTGTAACCCTCACTCAGTCAGGGGGCATGGATGCATCATCATAGTAGTGGATTATTTCACTAAATGGACCGAGGTGATGCCTACATTCGATAATAGCAGAAAAACTACAATGCTTTTCATATTCAATCATATCATCACTAGATTTGGAATCCCACAAGCTATCATTACTGATCACAGTAGCCATTTTCGAAACTTCATGATGTCTGAGCTTATTGAAAATTTGGGTCTTCGGCATGAAAACTAAACTCCCTACTATCCATAGGCCAATGGCCAGGTTGAAGTGATAAACAATGTTCTTATTACTATGCTTCGATGGATAATAGGAATTCACAAGATGAGTTGGCACACAATTTTGTTTTCATCATTATGGGCCTATAAGACATCCGTAAATTCTGCTACCACAACTGCTACCACAACTGCTTCCTCTCATCTCTAAATAGGGGATGTACCCAGAGGCTGGTGTGGACCTACATCTACCTTGTCAAAAAGTTTTGATTAGTCATAGGATTGAAAGAATAAAAAACATTTTATATTTCAAAATTCACAAAAACATCATAAAAACAAAATGTATTTCTTACC
Organism: Picea mariana; assembly: GCA_032191745.1. Taxonomy (NCBI): domain Eukaryota; kingdom Viridiplantae; phylum Streptophyta; class Pinopsida; order Pinales; family Pinaceae; genus Picea; species Picea mariana. The sequence goes on along the minus strand of JASDQU010101417.1, from coordinate 35,562 downwards.
TAGGTCTCCCCACTGAAAGCCCTCAGGTAGAACCAAGTTAGGTTCACCTCTGAAATCCAACCCAACATATGCATAATCATTTACCATCAGAAGTTGAGGCCTCAACTAGTAAAAAAATACATCATTATACTTCATGTTGGGGCCGGCTACATGTTGAGTCATGAGGTCGCACCACCTCTTCATCCTTGGATATCGTGGAGACGATATGCCCCACTCTACTTGTAAACTTAAATGGGAGACCCTTTCTACAAATAAATACACTAAGATAGACCCGTATCCAAATTTTTTTATGTCCCCTTTCTTGATTTTTGTCAGTTGTGTCTTCATGCTACGAGGAAATTCGTCGCTCCTGTTAAAAACCTGAGGCTCCATGCACTCCACTGCATATTGAAAGTAGCTTTGGAGGGACATGTGAGGAGATGAACTCCCTACCATACGTGCAATGGTAAAAATAATAGTCCAGAGGGGTAAATCCCGGACACCCCTGATGGCAACTTTTTCCTTGCATCTCTCTGCCTTGGGATCACAGTATCAGTGGAGATACTCACTCATTGGTAGAACACCACATCTGCCTCCTGTCAAAGTCACATTAGATCCATGATGAGATAACCCCATAAAGAAATATATATCCTTGATATCTAAGGATAGTACATGGGCACCCACATGAAACACCTGCTAGTCCACATCCCACATGTGGACTAGATACTCCAGTAACCTCAGTTGGGCCATCATGCCTCGGATTTTAAAGAGTTTTAGTAACCCACACTGTCGGAGGGAATTTATAGTCCTCAGGTTGTTCAAAGAAATTTAATCATCATATTCGTGTTCCCTCTCCCTCCACTCTAGCACTTTGATGATCAAAAACCTGCATTGGGACAATAAAGGGAAATTGACATCGTCATTTGCTACTTTGGAAAGTTTTTATTGGCTAAACGCATGTGAAGAAATTTTGATTTTCGGCCATCGCAGGTGGAGTATTACACAAAGTGCAGGGTTTCCATAGGTGAACCACAATCTTTCTGCAAAAAACCATGGTTTCCACAGGTCCCGACATAGGTCAGTTGCGGCGGCCCCTATGCGCACCTACCGACCTAAAATTCAACTCAAAAAACAATTTTACACTAATAAAAATGAAATTTAATCCATTGAAAAGAAAGAGGACAAGGATATTACCGTTTTTATGTAAGTCATTTGTTGAATGGTCACCCATACCTCCCACAATCAACAACCAAATTCTGAGGTAAAAGTATGGTTTTAAGGCAAGTTTTGGGAAAAATGAAAATGAAATAGTAAAAAAGATATTTTACCTATATTTATTTCATTTTTTACTTTTTCTATTAATATTTCATTTTATTTTATGCATTTTATCCAAAACCTAAAGGTCTAATGGTCTCATGAGTGTCTTGTTTTCTCACAGATGGAAGAACTAGGATCTTGAACAATGAAATACACACATTTTTCTTGATTTTTTTTTTGTTTGTCACATGTACAAGTACTTTTTAAGGGTTTTCAGAAAAACCTCGAGCCTAGTCTTTGTTCGTTCTCGTGCTAAAAAATTGATGAGAATGCAACCGAGTATACTTTTTTCATCTTTTCGTACTCGTCATAGTAGCACGGAAAAAACAAAGATCATGGAGTATCCTTTAAGCTATTTTCATGCTCCATAAAAACAAAAAGATTGCTGAGCGACCTTGTTCTTTTCACGCTCGTAAGAGTATTTGAAGAAAACGTTTGATGGGCGATAGTTTATCACTTTTTCAGTCTCATCAAAATTCCTTACAAAAAGGAACTGAGAGAGTTCTTTTTAAGTGTTTTTCAAGCTCTCTAAAGATGAAAAACCTCGAGTTTTCTATATTTGGACTCGTTAAACAAACATCGAAAGACCCATATGGGACCGCACCACTCCTTCTTAGGGTTTTTTAAACATAATCCGAGGGACTCATTTGAAGAATGAGATTACATCAACAAGCATATGTTATCCTCCTCACGCTTGCGTAAAAATAAAGAGGTACTCGCCATAAATGGTGGGGGGAAATTTGAGAAAGAAATGTGTCTCAGTATTTATGTTAGTGGTAGTAATAGTTTCTCTTGAACATGACACCCCCTTAATCATTGAACCCGGATTGGGAAATTCATTTGTCTCTCGTCTGACCTTATGCAAGTTCATATCTTGGGTCATATTTTAGTCAATGCTACCAAGACCATTGTCTTTTCGTTCATATGTTCAAGAGAAGTTCAACCTTGTAGAAGCCTTCTATTGAGCCGACCATCTGCAGTTATCAATTCTTACCATGTCGGCCTTCCTTGTGTCAGTTTCAAATCATCTTCACACTTTTATCTACCTTAAATATGTTACTTGTTTAATGTCATTGATGGGGGATACATCAAGGCCCTCCTGTGACGAGTCTTTTCCTATTGAATTCAACTCATTATCCAATAACAAGATTTAGAAATCAATTAGTACCTTAGAACCTGCATGCCTCAATGGCAGGTTTCTTCGCTTTCGACAGTGGGTTCACATCATTGACCCCTGATTGAGATATTATATCAAGTGTTCTACTTTAGCTCATTTATTCACATTCGATGGATTGTATTGAGGTACCTTGGGAGTCATTGACATCAATGGTGATTTCCCTCACACTTGTTAATGGTTTTCATCAATGATCGGTAATCAAGTGGTTTCTACCATGTTAGACTTCAACACCTGTAATTGCATGGCTAGATTCGTACTTACGAAAGATGGGATTAAAGACCCTGGATATCACCATTTTGGTCCAGGTTGCGATGGAGTATTTATGATTTGTATTGACACATAGATCCACTTTGTATATCTCATGGCTATGTCCAAATTTGCATTTTCTAGAGCATAGATCCACAGTGTATTCCTCGTGCCTATGTATACTATTGATGACATGGATCCACGGTGTATGATTGGTGGCAATGAATGACATTCATTATTTAAATAACTTGTAGTCTGAGCACAGGGATGCCTACCTCAGAAATGGTATAATATTGCGCAGATGCTTAGTTGTTTGCAGGTTCCCGATTGGTGTGCTCCTTGTTCCCGACACACACATTCGCTTTACAAAGTATTTCATCTGCCATGAGTTCTAGCCTCATACTTTTGGGGGCATTACGTTACACATTATTTTTTTCACCCTAGTGATGTTCTAAAAGCATGTGTTCAGTCTCTCAAAAGAATCTTTTGCATGAGAAAAGTAATTGATTTCTCCCTCCACAAAACTTGTTTTTAGAAGGACATCATAGGCTAAGAGTAATACACAGTGTGGAAATGCTTGATTTCCGTAGGCTTCCCTTAACTTGGCCTACGAAGTTTCCACATTCTTCTCTATAGAGAGGGTGTGGTGGCATTTTAAGACTGAGAAAAGGGACGAAGTTCACGAAGGTTCTAGAAGGGAATCTTATAGAATATGAGGTGGCATTCGTATGATTTGGATCCTACTGGCTTCTCTGATTTGGTGGGATCTTCCTGATCTCTTTAACCATCTCTTTTCCTCCTATATAATGAGGGATATCTCATGGAAAAGGTTAAGAAAAAGAATTAAGCAATAGCAAGTAAGGAATGATTAAGGTTGAATAGGTTGTGAATTGTGTGAGGTACTCTACATTAGATGCTTGAAGGATTCATCTCAACTTGTCAAGTTATTGTGGATCATCTTCATGCAATATTGGAGCAAGTGTGTGTGTCAAGAGAAAGGGCCACCAAAAGGGAACTTAGTGACATCAAGTCTGTTTGGTTGTATCTTCCACTTTCTCTTATTATAATATAGTGGCATGTTTCTTTCCCATAAAATCATTCTCATTTTATTACATGATTCCTTGGTCACATGTATAAGTCTTCATTGAATATACTATTATTTCTTTCACTTTGGTTGGTTTGTGTTTCATTGCAGTATCAATAACACAAGAGCACCGGAGCGAAGTAGGAACAAACAAGACATAAGGGAGCGATACTCAAAGGTATGTTATGCATCCTTTCTTTGATAATAGATTCAATGATTAGAGCTTAGGGAAAGCACCATGTCTTGTATTGTTTTGTTCTAGATATAGGTGGATCTAGGGAGATTAGTTTATATCCCCATTTACTGATATTATCCAATAAAAACCCTGTTGCATTTTATTGTTGACAGCGACAAACAAAATAACCTCATCTCAGCAAAGGTTGTCTAACAATTTGATTTTTCGACAACCCCGCACCCACAACCATACAACATCAGATGGCTCCTCTAGGGGCGATATCTTTGTGTTATCCAATAGTGTCACCTTTCATATGGCATCAATCCATTGAAGGATGAGGTATTGTGTGATGTTTCCCACTGGAAGTCTATGATTTTCTACTAGGCCAACCAAATATGTGGAGGTCTCATGTTGTTTATGAGTCTTGACCCCATAGTGTCAGTGTTACTCTGGGGGGTCATTACTACAGGATACGAAAGGTAGTTCTGACTACTGTACTGACAAAAATATGTCACAAAGTCATCTCTCATACCACAAAGTTTATTCTCTTCATCACCTGGTCAAAAGAGAAGGACATTGTAACCATTGTAGCCTCATCCTAAGAACCTCCTATCCAAAAGAATCAGATCGAAGAGATTGTATAAGAGCACCAATATATTCCTAATTCACCTATGAGGGTGCCTCCACACTACCTAGTCAAATCAAGTTATGATAAATCCCTTCATGTTCTTCATGCTACATATTCACCAATAGATTCCTCCCACACTCAGGAATATCATGCAACCAGATTGGCTAAACAGATCCAACAACTCCAACATCAGGTTCATAAAAACCTTCAACAAGCTAAGCAGGGAAGCTTTTTCAATAAGGAAAGAAACTCATTGTTGGTTACTTCTCTCCTCCACTTCTTGGTTTGACCCAAGTTCAAATATGAACAGGTTTCCAAAAAAACCCTCTAAAAATATCAACCCTCCCGGTAAACGAAAAGGAAACACATCACATAGAATGCACTACATAGTCTCACCTGAGATAGTTCTATGGGTGACTACAATTCTCAAGTGCTTGCAGTCGAGGAATGAGTGGGGATATGGGATTGTGTTTTATCTTCTTTAGGCATTAACTTGATTATTCATTCTATTATTCCTAGGATTCATTCATCTTTTAAGCCCATGCATGCATTCTAATATTTCTAACTTCACCATTCATTCATCATATAACCATTAAAAGAATGTAAAAATGAAAGAAACATCACCTATAACACATGTTTTATCATGGTTCACCCCCTCCTGCGCTACATCTACAAAGATTTGGCCTCTCTTCTCTTTTATTTTGGTTTTTGCAAAATATGGCATTGAGCGCACTAGAAATCCCATCATACACTCATGAAAAGGATCAATAACCTCTATGAGGAGGACTAGATCACACTAGACTCCTCATCCTATGATATAACCCTCAAAATCTAGCCTAATTGACTCTTATATAGCTCCATAGCTTTTATAATTCTCACTAAAACATAAAAAAAGAACTCAAACCTTACTACAATAGTTGAACTGAACTCATTAAAACCTAGAATAATCATCGGACCTATTTCCTAGACCTCCTAGGTTCTTATTTATACTACCTTATAGGATTATATCCATTACAATCTCTACCAAAACCCTAACCCTAACACGGTTAGGTTTTTCTACTTGCATGCCTTGCATGCTGCTTTTCCTCACACGTTCTGCTTTTCCTGCCAGTTGCTCTTCTCCAAAATTAGGCCTTTCCCTCCAAAATTGGGTCTTTCCTCAAAATAGTCCTGCGCCCAACAGGCCCCCAACATTGACATGTGGCTCGTCTTGATCCACTTAGGTACTGCACACTCCCTGCACTTCCTTGTCCAAGCTAAGGAATGTTTCTACTAGTTCCTTTTCTTTCTCTCTCATCTCTGTGGATTTGTTTGTTAACACCTCTACTGTTTGTGCTATTATTTCCTCCTACATTACTGTTGTTCTCTCTTCCTGTGCCTGTGATATACTTGTCTTCTCTTCATCCAATTGCACAATCAAATTTACTACTTGTTCTTGTAGGGGTTCCAATTCCGCTTATCTTACTTGATTCTACATATACGTGGCTTTCAACTTTGTCTGCAACTTCTTCATGTCTTGAGTGCCCTTCAAGCACTCTGTGATGATCATTGTTTTCTACCTTTGTTTGAGATCTTGTATGGAAACACTAAATCTTTCCTCTTCTTGGTCCCACTGCAGGACCTTCTTGTCTTCTTCAAGAGCTGTCCATAGTTGCGCGGCTCTGCTGAAAAGTTCTTCTAGTGCGCATGCTTGTTTCTCCATCTGATTTGGATTTAGGAGAGGAATGAACTAATTACAGAATGAATACCATAAACACAGATATAGGAAGAATAACACAAATATTCAGTGAACAATATCTTCTATTAAATAGTGAAATAGGCTGAAACTGTAAAACTGCAGAACTGAAACTTGCTCGAATGGTGGTAGCTATCTCTGAGAAGAGATGTGGCTGCTACGCACATCAGTCTTAGTAGAATGGATTACAATGAGGCTCCATAGGACCTTTTCATATTACTCATGAATTCCAAAACCCTAGACATCCAAAAACCTAACCCTAGAAGGTGAAATGCCAAAAGTAATAAAATCCAAAGTTTGGTAGGTCCAACAGACCTAAAATTCCAGTTTTGGCTAGTCCTACTACCCATTGGATTGGTTGATGAATTGGTTCCCCAAAGGGATCTATACCCACAGTCTGTAGGTAGACTTTCTTAGCAATATTCGAGAACTTTTTCGTGTCTGTTACATCATGGTATGGGAACTTCAATTTCACTACATACCCTAACAAATTTTCTTTTACCCGTACCCCTTCTGGTATTCGCAGAAAAACAATTGTTGCGGCGGGTTGTCTGTGCATGAACTAGATACCTTTTTCTTGTCCTTTCGTTGTGGTGGTTGACTCGAGGTTCTAGCCTCATTGTTTGTTCTTCGAAAACCTTCTCTGGTCGGCCAATGACATACTCCACTGCTCCTTCCCATGGATGTTATGACACGGTTGTCTGTGATTCTTCTGGCACGACCACATTTTCCTGGTTTGGAGTCATCCCATTGACTCTTGGTGCCTCTATGGGTTTTTCTAGTTGCACATGGTTGCCTGCATCTTTATTTTGTTGGCCCTACCCCTCTTTTTGCATATCAATGTCCATGCCCGCAGATTTTGTCTACTGGGTTTCTTCTTCGATGTCTGTGGGGCTTCCCATTTTTGTATTTGGTGATGATATTTTGTCCACATTGACAACTTTTGATGGTTGAGATGGTGGTTTTTGCTTTCCTGCGACTGTTTTTGTGCTCTATTCCTAGATCTGGGTTATCTGGAAGTCTGGCTTGGGTATCCCTGTTTAGGTGGTGCCAAGGTGGTAAAATATTGTTGTTCGTTGAACTCAGTAGCCTCTGCAAACTGCACTCTCTGCTACATCTTCTCTATTGCTCTGTGCCTTTTCCAATTTCGCAATAAGATTTTTTTCCCGCATAGTTGCCTTGTATGGGCGTCATGTGAAGCTTGTTGAATATGTTACCATGATGATGGATTAAATTAACCTACGGTTCCTTCGTACTTTCAATTACTTTTCCTCACCGTCTCTAGTTGGTGCAATTAATGCGACACCTCGTTAGTCATTTCCAACATTCAATTCCACTAGCCTTTGTCACTTAGTGCTTCTTTTTTCGTAGCCACCTTTCCTACTTGTTTTTGTTTTGATCTGACCATTTTCCTTGTCTCCATTGGGCTCGTATTTCCAAGTATGCATGTTGCTTCTCCTTTCAACACATTGTGCCTCTGTTGGTACTGTTTAATCTCCTATTTTTCTTTTTTTTTAATGCGTGGTGTCTTTCAAGTTACAGGTGGTCGAATTTCCTTGTACATTTTCATTTGGCTCCCATTGATTATCCCTCTGAGTTCTTCTCCTCCTAAGTCCTTCAACTGTACATCTCCCCCATCTGTGACAGTTTTTACTTCGTAAGGTCCTAACCAGTGCATTCTGAGTTTTCCTAGGTGTTGAATGGATTTACTATCATACATCAACACTAAGTCTCCTTCCTTGAAGGTTTCTTCTTGATATGTTTTTCATGCCAATATTTTTCCCTTTCTTTCTAAACTTGTTGGTGGAACCCTGATAGGTTCCTATATTCTTCCATGATCATCAGTTGATTTACCCTGACCTGTACTGTGCGTCATTTTGTCATGTTTGTAATCGCAGCTACGCGTAGACTGGGTACCAAACATTCTAATGGAACCATTTCTTCTTGTCCATATACCAATGTGAATGGCGTGTGTCTTGTCAACTTCTTGCATGTGGTCCTATAAGCCCACAATATTGTTGGTATTTTGAGGTCCCAATCGTCCCTATTCACATTACAAATCTCCGTGAGTGCATTTTCAAGGATTTTGTTAAGTTCTTCAACTATTTTGTTCTCTTTTGGATGATATGGTGTACTCTTTTGATGATGAACTTCAAATTCCTCAGTCATAGCCTTAATAGTGTTGTTAATGAAGTGAGTTCCTTGGTCGCTCATCAAAATCCTTGGGTAACCAAATCTAGTGATCACTTGCTCAAATAGAAAGTGTACTATTGTTTCTGCGTTGTAATATTTGACTGGTGTTGCTTCCACCCATCTTCTTAGGTATTATGTATCAGTGATAAGGTACCTTGCTCCTATCCTCTTTGCTTGTGGGTTAATTGGTCCCATAAAATCTATTTCCCATTTTTTGAATACCTGCAAAGTTACTTGTGATCGCAATGGCATCTTGTCCCTTCTATTGGGTTTACCAACCCTCTGACAGACATCACATATTTGGAATTACTCTTTTGAGTCTCTGTGAATGGTTGGCCACCATAGTCCTGCGCACAATACTTTCTACACAGTATATTTTCCTGCGTAATGTTCTCCTGCTATTCCCTCATGGGCGTCTGCTAAAAACCTTGGTCTTTCATGTTATAGCACATATCTTCTCAAGATTCTATCTATGCCCATTTTGTATAAGTGTCCTGCAATCAACTGATAGTATGCAACCTGAACTACCACGTTTTTATTCTGCACAGTGTTATATTCTTGTGGCACAGTCCTTGTACTCAGGTACTGGATGATGTTTGCAAAGTATTCATCAACGATCTGGACTAAAAATAAGTGTGCATCCAAAAATGTGTCCTCTAAGTTTGTAGGTTCCTCTTCGTTCATGAACCTTGATAGGTGGTTAGGTCCTACATTCAACTTCCCTATCTTGACTATTACTTCAAAATCAAATTCTTGAAACAGTAGTAACCATCGACAGATTCTCCCCCTGAACATTGGTTTGTTGACTAGGTATTTAAGGACTGAGTGATCTATGAACATCTTAAAATGTTTTCCCTGTAAGTAATGTATGAACTTCTGTAGTGTGTAGACCATAGCTAGGCCTTCCCTCTCTGTAGTGTTATAGTTATGTTTTGATTCTGACAGTTTTCTGCTCATGAATGTTATTGGATGATCCAAATATCCTGCTCCTAGATGCACCAGAATAGCTCCAAGTGCTATGGTTGATGCATCTACATGTACGTGGAATGTCTTCTCCTAGTCTAGAAATACTTGTATTGGCGTAGTGACCATTTTTTCTTTCAGCGTATCCAGGCCATGTTGACAATCCTCATTCCATTGAAACTTTGTATCTTTCCTTAACAGTTTCTCCATCTGCGGGGTGATTTGCGCTTACCCTTTGATAACTTTTATTTAGTATCCTGTGTGTCCCAATGTCTCTCTTAGTTGACAGACTATTTTTGGTGGTGGCAAGTTAACAATTATTTCAATCTTTGCAGGATCTACTAATAAACCTTTCTTGCATACTATACAGCCCAATAGTATCCCAAACGGTGTTCCAAATATGGGCTTCTTTATTTTTAATGATATCTGACACTACCTACATCTTTCTAACATTAGCTATAAGACCTCCACATGGTATTTCAACATACTATAGCCTATCCAATCGTCCAATTATACCTCTAGAAACTGGTGGATAAATTCCTTAAATGCAGGTATTACTACTTTGTAAAATATTCCTGGTGCATTCTTCAGTCCAAACGACATGACTATGTACTGGTAGGATCCCCATTCTGTAGAAAAAGTGGTCTTGTATCTGTCTTCTGGCACTATCTTAATCCGATGATGTCCTAAAAATCCATCGATGAATGAGTAAACTTCATGTCCTCCTACGTTTTCCAACACTTCATCCGTGAAAGGTGTAGGGAATAGATCATGCAGACATGCATCGTTCAACTTAATCAAGTCAACATATATTCTTATCCTTCCTTTTTCTTCTCTTGAACTACCATCGGGCTTATGCATTCTGATTCTTCCACAGTTTCTATGATTCTGGCTTCGAGCATCCTATCGATCTCTGCTTTGAATTTTTTTCTTATATATCAGGTTTAGTCTATATGGTCATTGTCTGATCGGTCTTGCATCAACTCTAAGTGGTATCTTCATTTCACCTAGCTCTCTTTCTATGCCCTTAATTTCTATAAACGTTGTAGGAAACAGGTTGATGTACTCACGTAGTAACTTTGTTATGCTTTTGACTATCTATTCATCCTAGTAGTCTCTAATGCTGGCCATTTTGGGATTCTCAATTGTCCCAATGTTAACTTTCTTTACCTTTATCAACGCAGAAATTGCTTCTGATTCTAAAGGTGGACCTTCCACTTCTCTTTTACCTTCAACTTCCTCAATATGAATATCACGCGGGTCATCTTCCTCTAGTACTTCTTCCTACACATGGTAGCATGATAACAGTTCTTTCATTGTTTGTTTGTTCTGTTGTTGTTCCTCTATTATGAGTTTGACTTCTGCTTCCTTAATTAATATTACCTCTCTTATTTTCTTAAGTGTTGCATCTATGTTGGGGTTCTCATGCTCTAATGAGAAAGTGACTGTAAAGTTCTGATGCAATGCTAGCCAACTCGTAGTTTCTCTATGTATTTCCTAGTCCATATACCAGTTTGTTGGTATGCCCTCTAATGTGTGTACGAAGTGATGAGGCCATTCCTCTGGGGGTGTCAATTTCCACAACGCTATTCACTTCTCCAAGTGTTCCATTGGTGCCCCCTCTCCATCGTACTTATGTTGCTGGTTTCTTTTCTATTTTGCGCCAAACCTTATGCACAATAACCACTTACATTGGTACAAATCCTTGATTGTTTCTTTGTGTGCGCCCCACCATCTTGCAAGTGTGGCCTTGAGTGCTATGTCGAGTGTTGAGAGTCTCTGATTTTATAGTACTCTATCCTCGTACTGTGCCAAGAATACTTCTAGATCATTTACCCCATGGAAACCGGGTGGTTCCCTCATCTCCATACCTTCCCATCTTACTGCACGGTCTATTCTTGAGAGTATTCTTGTGGATACTTCGTGTAGCCTCTGCTGCCGGTTTTCTAAACCCATATCTGAGTCCGATGCACATGAATTAATGCTCCTCCAACTAAGTATCCCATCTGCAGTTGTGTTTATGTAATCCTCATCGTGCACAGTTGTCCTATACAACTGGATGATTTCCTCCATGTCTAAAAATGTAGTCTCTACAAACGTCTCCCCTTCTGATGGGTCTAATGGCGCAATGACCTTGTATTCTCTTAACCCAAATGTCAATTTTCGTGTCTTTAAATTGATTATGGCATGGTTATCAAATTCCCAATCCAAGATGAGCAATGTTGGATATGGTGTTGTGTCATCGACTATTTCAATCACTTCTAAGTCTGCTTTAGTGCGTACTCCATCCAGATCTACTGTCACTCCCTTCAGTCTTCCAATTGGTATAACTCAGTGTTGGTTTGCTAGTTTCAGTTGAATGGGTGAATATCCTAATGTGGGCTCTCCCATACATTGCCATGTATTTTTCGATAATACATTGACTTTAGATCCTAGATCCAGTATGATATATCCCATGTTGAAATATTTGATGTTGGCATTTAGCCTGAACTCCCTACTTGTTCTTCTCCTTGTATGTAGGTGATTGATTGTTTTATGTTATAGTTTCTCGTCTGTCTCTATGCTACATATTTCTAATATACTTCGAAATATTTTGAAAGAGGATGCATCATTTAATATTTTTATGCATGATTGCAAAAAGCCTTTGATTTTACTTACTTGTCCCAGGGGTGCATTTATTTGCTATGATCCAATGATGGAGACATCATGTACTCTCGTACTTCCTTGCTCTATTTCACAGTTGAAGTCGAAGTGGTGTCTTGCTTTCAAATTTCTTGTCTAGATTTCTTAAATGTTTCCTTCTTGTTCTGTGCATCGAACTATTTCCTTGGTTTGACATTCTTCTTCACCCATTGATGTTGTATCAGCTCTTTTTGGACTACGTCATCACCTATATTAACTCGTCCACATGTAATTATGTTGATGCTCCATCCTTCATCCCTTGCTTCAGATGAAATTCATTGAACATTCTAGTTGTTCTGATTCCTGTTTTCCTGGATCTTCCCTAGTGACGTAGGAAATTCTTCCGTGTCATGATCCAATGAACGAAAATACATGAAAGTCACTGGTGGAAGTGGACATTCTTGCATAGTGTCTTGGTTGTTGACATTTTTGACATACCATTAGTCCTCTATCTCTTCCAAATCCTCTTTTGGCTCGTCCTCCACCTCTGTAGCCAGCTTGATCTCCTCTCAGGACGTTATACTAAGGAGCCTAATTGTATTGCACGATGTTGTACTGAGGTTGCGATGTGTTGTACTATGGATGCATGATATTATATGGTTGTTGCACAATATTATACTACTTTTGTGTAGTGTTGTATGGGGCTCGTACTTGGTTAAACTGAGGTGCGGCTTTCTCGGTCATCATTTCTTCCTGCACCCTATATGCATCTGATGTCCTCTCTCTCATCAACTCCACTGTTCTACAGTCTTTTTCATCGTGGCTCACTGACCTGAGAAAGTTGCAATATGAACTCTTTGGGACTATCTGGTATTTATGCATCATTGGGTAGTGTTATGGATTGTGGCCCGGTTTCTTACAAATTTTTCACTATAGTCCTCCTGTTGGTAACAGATTTGGTATTACTGCTGCCATGTATTGTGCGAATGTTGGATATTCCTCCTTATGGTGTCCTTCCATCCTACATGTGGTACACCAAATGACTTCTCATTTATCCTTACTTTTGTTCTGGTTTAGGTGGAACATTAAGTTCTTCAAATACTCCTTCATCTCTTTGATGGCTGGATCCATCTTTTGATATTGGTTTTCTTCTAGTTCCAGGGCCTCTACCTATGTCTGAAAATTTTGTTGTCGCAGTGGATATTTCAAGTGTGGTAGTAGTGAGTTGAAGAACAGGTGCATGTGTTGCATATTTGTCATGAGATATTTCAACTTTCCTTTTAGTTGTTTGAATCTCTAGTCAATCTCCCATACAAATTCTCCTGGTTTCTATCTAATTTATATTATCTCATTCATGCACTAGTCCTATAAAATTGGTTTATGAACCTCATTTATCATCTACTTCTTAATGTTCGCAATTGTTCTGGTTGTCCCTGGTGGATTGTTTGTAGTTAAAATCATATACCAATACAGTGCACAATCTTGTAGTGTAATCGCTAGTTGTGGAAGTTTAGTGTCCTCATCTGTGATCTATTTTGCTTCCCATATCTTCTCATAGATAAAAAAGTGTTTTTTTGTGTCCTTCGATGCTTCTCCTTTGAATTATAGTAACTTGATGGTGGGATCATGTCCGACCATCTTGAATGTTGAACTACTACCTTTGTGCATTGTAGATACTTGACTAGGGCTTACTGAACTGGCTCCTCCTATTGTTGTTCCTTGTGTAGATGTACTTCCTTTTGTCTTCCTTCTCCTGAAATTTGGTTGCCTAAATGGTGGAGTTATTTTTGGTGTGTTACTCATACATGGGTTGATGGGTTCCACACTGACATTAATATGGATAGGATTGTTTCCTTTTTTTCCCTCTCTTGGACCTCTCATCTTCCTCTCATATGTTGCTTGCAAGATTTCCTCAATCTTCTCCACAGCCCGAAGATCCTCTACCTCTTCTTCATCACTTGCCAATCCTTCCCGCGTGGCTACGACTCTCTTCTTGGTGCTCACCTTCTATTGGTAGGGTACTCCACTATGCGTCTTTCCAGCTGTCGTCATGATCTGCGTGATCTAGTCATCATCCATTATGATTAGGTCCAATGATTCCTCCTTCTTTCCTTTATCCACTTCTCCTTCCATTTCTCCTCTTTCTGTCAATGCTTCCCCCCTCCCCCCTTGAATGCAGGGAAGTTTAGTTGCCTGACTTCATTGTCATTACACCTTTTTTATAGAGAAATATATTAATAGAAGTATACAATGATCGAATATACCTTCCTCAAGGCCCGCATAGAAACTCTTTCTCTATTGTGTTGTATGACTTCATGATATCTACTACAAATTCTATTATAAATCCTGCTACAATACCGTTGAGCCAAAAATCTACTGCGTGGGTGAATTTGTTATTCACCTGCTGTAACTACTCAATATGAATGAAGGTCCACTCTAAATGTCAGATCTAGTTTGTTGCATGGTTATCCTTTAAACTCAATATCCACTCCTGCAATAAGTGTGGAAAATCACAGAAAAATACTTCATGCAGATCAGTAAACACATACTTCTCAAGATATTTATGCATTGTTACTCTAGGGTTTATGTTATCTTTTTGCACAAACTCCAACTCCTTTGTCTTCAGGCAGCTTTCAATATGTTCTTTTGTGGGATTCCACAGTCTCAACATCCCCTTCTAATGGTACATTCTCACCTTATTGTTGTCCAATTCAGTATTCTCTTGACTCGCCTTTTGCAGATCTTACGTATATTTTAACATATTATCAACAGATCCCATGTTAAGCCCTAATATTGGCTCATTACCCCTTAATTGGGGCATATTAGATTAGTAATGCTATTTTATTTATGTCGGATTTAGGCCATTAGTTTTAATTTAGATTACTAATGTTATTTTAATTATGTCGGCTTTAGGCCATTATTTGTAATTATACCTCCTAGTCTCCTATATATACCAAGGAGACATTTTCATTTTGAACCATCTTGTACTTGAACATTTAAGTGGGGTAAAAGGAGGTTGCCCCCTCGAAGAGGCTTATTATCTGAAATTATCTCTTTTT